>VZSE01012488.1:0-16738 GCA_013398275.1 Promerops cafer | reverse complement strand
GAGAAGAATTTTGGACTTCTTGTTCAAATTTCTTTATCTTTGTGGGTACTGCTGTGAAAGATTTATAAATTTTAAGGCCAAAAGGACTATTTTGGTAATCTAAATCATCCTTTTCCTCATCCCACTTGGAATTTTCCAAGTTAGTCCCCGTTTCAGGTTTGGAAATGCAGAATTCCTCTGGCATCTTCCATTCCACGAGGAAATGTTACACCCAAAAAATCATCCCTCGACGAGATCATGCTCAAAATTCAAATTCCCTTCAGTAAATTCCCAATTGCCTGTGCCCTCAGATTCCTGGGATTTACGGTTTCATCAGGAGAACATTTCCATAATCCTGTCTTTCGTTACATCACCACTTCTTGGTTCTCAACACTGAAAGTTTGGGGGTTCCGAAGATTCTGGAAAAGAGTTTTGGGCTCATAATTCAAATTTATCTTTGTGGGCACTGCTGTGAAAGATTAGTAAGTTTTAAGGCCAGAAGGGACTATTTTGGTGATCTAAATCATCCTCCCCTCATCCCACTTGGAATTCCCCAGGTTGGTTCCTGTTTCCAGCCCAATACCTGGGGTTCCATGAGATCATATTTGAATTAAAATCCTTCCAGTTGTGGAGATCTCTTGGTAAGTTGTTCCAACGATTAATTATTTTAATTGTCAAAAAGAATCATGCTCTGGTCCTTCTCTGAATGGGTTCCTCCTCAACAGCCAGGTACCAAAAACCATCCTGTCCTGGCCCAACAGACTGGAGATTAAATTACATTTCTGTTCTGTAGCTGTTGTCACCCTGAGCAACATTTTCAAATGTCACCTGCATCTCTAGGAGGGGAAAATACCCATAATATTCACTGGTGTGTTACCACATAATTACAGATAAAATCAAAAATTGAGAGAGAGAAGAAAAGAACAGGAAATTCAATGTTTTGTGCCTGCAGGGCAGGCAAGAATAGAACTTTTTGCTTTATTTTCAGGTTTTATTTGTAATAACAAAGATATCACTAACCCAGAATTAATTACAACCTGATGGAGAAAGAGAGATGCAAATGAACTCCCCCAATGTGGTTCCAAAAAGCACTTTAAGGTGGAAAAGGCAATAATCATTAGGAAGATTTCATTAATGACTCTGGAGTGCTTCCCAGCTGAGCACGGGCCAGGTTCGAGGCATCATTAACAATTTTTGGGGCAGTCCCACAAAGGCTGGGCTGATGTTTTTGTGTTTGTGTGCATGATTCCTCTGGCAAAAGGCAGAATTCCTTCTTTCCATCAATCCAAAATCCACTAAGCAAATATTTAAACACAGCTCTGGGAAAAAAAAAAAATCCGTGCCTTTAGGGTTTTTTTTAAGAAGAAAAGTAAGCCAATTTTGTGTTTTAATTTTAAGGAATCCCCATCCTCGCAAAAACAAATAAATCTTTGGGGTTTTGTTTCTAAAAGAATCCTCAGAGCTGTTGTCACTACTGGGAAGGCTCCTGTTTTTCGTGGATGATCCCAGAAAACAGAGTCACAATAAAAATACAAATTTCTGAGTTATTAAATCCTGGATTTTCCATCAGGTTACTCAGTTATGAATTAATTCAGCACCAAAACGGGGTGTGGGGCACAAAGGTTGATCTCAGTGCTCACTACAGCCAAAATAATAATAATCCACATATATTTACAGAATATTCCATTAGATTATGTGGAAGAATTTTCCAACAATTCCTCAAACATCATACCACAGCAGCAAAAATTCCATTTTTCACAGGAGAAACGAGACTGGGAGCAGTCACCTGGCAATGGTGACACTGGAAAAAGAGCATCCACCTGCCTCTCCCTTCCAAGCTTTTCATGGAATCATCTCCTCCTTCCAGTAAAACATGGAAATTTCCCCTTATGAACACGAAATGTGCCCCAGAGCCCCCAAATAAAATCATTTTATCCCAACGGGATGCCAGCAGTGGGGAGAGAAGGCGTCAGCAGAAGGAGAAGGAGAAGTTTTCCAGCTCTCTGCTGCCTCCAGGGATTTCTCCAGGGCCTTTGGGCACGGGGAGGAATTTTGCATCTCTCATTTGTGGTGCAGGAGAGGAATTTTGCATCTCTCATTTGTGGTGCAGGAGAGGAATTTTGCATCTCTCCTCTGTGGTGCAGGAGAGGAATTTTGCATCTCTCCTCTGTGGTGCAGGAGAGGAATTTTGCATCTCTCCTTTGTGGTGCAAATGCCCATCTGCTCCAACAGATTGAGGAAAGGGAGTGGAGCTGTGGACAATCTGTCTCGGACTTTAGAGGTGAATGAAGAGCTTCGTTTCATCATCAATTTGAACCAAATCAGACTTGCCTCGTTTCCTGGCTGCTGACAGAACCCTGCAGTTCTCCTGGGGGGAAAAATGTCCCTCTGAATGTGACAAAATTCTGCTTTACTTGAGTGCCACCGTCAGGAGCAGCTGGGAAATGAACTCACCTGTCCAGGACTCTCTGGGGCTGCTGATAGTAGTACAAAACGTGAGTCCTGTGATCTTCTGCAGCCACAACTTCTGGAGGAGGGTCCTCTTTATTCACAGCAGCCACCTGTTCCCAAAATTTAGCAGGGGAGTGGGGGAAAAGGAAGGGGAGAAGGGATGGGATTGTTTCCAGCTGCAAAACGCCTGGCAGATCATCAGGAATAAGGATGGCTTTGTGTTCCTGAGGGTCAGGCTTTGTGCTGGGCTTGGCTGGGAGCAGAAATCTTTCCTGGGGACTGAAGGATGATTTGAGGGATGGATGGAAGGCAGCCAGACACAGCTCAGCACCTTTAATGTAGTCAACCTTTTCCCGGGGAGAAAACAGGATGCCACATAGGATGCAAAAGCAGTTTTGCTGAGGTTTTAATTATCCATTAATTTGCATCCTCTCAGGGCTGGTGGAAGGGGCCAAACCCAAACCCCTGGGGACTGAAGCCACTCGTTTATTACAGGATGGGCATTAACAAAGTGAGCAAACTCCTGACAATGCATTCCTGTGTTTCGTGGGAAGGAGAGCACTCAGACTCCAAGGATTCCCTCCATCCATCCTGTTGACAGCTCTGCTGACCACTAATGAGTTGTGTATTTTGGGGGTTATTAATGCCACACACTCAGAAATAGGTTGAGAACGATTCCAATGGGACACGAGACATAAAATTTCCACAGTGAGACCAATCAGCCTTTGGAATAATCAAGAGGAGGTTGGAACAAGCTGGGATGGTGGAAGATGCCCCTGCCCATGGCAGGGGTGGGACTGGATGGGCTTTGAGGTCCCTTCCAGCCCAAATCGTTCTGGATTCCATGAGAATTTCCCCAGGGAAGTGGTGGATTCACCAGTGCTGGTCACTTTTAGGGTTTGGCTGGGCCATTTTGTACTGATTGTGCTTTTCCCAAGAAAAGTTGGACCAGAATAATCCGTGAGGTCCTTTCCAGCCTGGAATCCCATGGCTGTGTGGCAGCCATGCCTGTATTATATTAGCCAGCAGCGTGGGGAAACAGGAGGGGAAACACTCAGTACTCACAACTCCATGTCCCCACTGTTCATGGGGCAAGCAGGAGGAGGGGAGTAATTTAATTTTAGCTCGAATTTGGTCCTTTGCTCTGAATTAGGGGCTGGGAGCACAGCGGGTGCACCCTGGTGCACATCAGCTGGCCAAGGGTATCCTGAAGGAAGCTCAGTTCTCTTACTCCTGGACTATTCCACAGTGAGAATCAAACGTGGTGAGCTGGACAAGTAGGAATTCCACCTCCAAACTGCACTCCTGATCTAACCCACGTTCCTGAACATCCATTTTGTGTTAGTGAGACAGAGCTGGTGCCTCCAAATTCGGTTTGGCAAGAGAATCCTTGAGGCTAGAGGAGGCATCCTAAAATAACATGAGGAGAGGATTTTGTGGAACAACTTTTAGCACTCAGAAGTGAAATGCTGGTCTAAACCAGTCACTCAGGTTTACTTTTATAGTCCATAGAGGAGGAAAAATTTCATTAATACGTTCAAAATTATATTGAGAGGAAAACAGGTTGGCACATAAGAATAAGATCAACATCTTGGGTAGTTGGGGTAAATTACACTCTGGCATTATCATCTGTATGTTCAGGATGGGGAGAGCCTGGCACTGAACAAGAACCCCAAAATTTATACAGATCAAGTTGGGAGTGATGGATTTCCTGAAAGGATCCTTTTGAGAGGAAAATTCTCTGAAATACAGCAGTTCCAGCATGGCTTGGGCCCACACAGCAACCAAATTCCAGTTAAGGCACCACAGCAGGGAAAGGTTTCTGATCCAACAGAATTTCTGCCATGCAGGATTTTGGGGGAGGAGGTTTGCTACAGCTGCAAGCCTGGATTTTATATTCTATATTTAGAAAACTTGCAGAATGAAATGATGTTTGCTTACCTTTTCTTTCACTGAAACCTTCTTGAGATCCAGTTCTGTGACTTGGAGCAACATGAAAATCGCTGAGAGCCAATACCCTTTTTGTTCCTGAGGGAAAAAGTTGCCATTTTGACAAAAAATACCTAATTTCATCCAGCCAATATTCAATTCCAATCAGCTAAAATTAAATTTGCCTTAATACATTGCAAAAGAAAAGTTTTTTTACCCTGAAGGGTGTCACGATACTCCCCAAACTGACCCTTCACAAGCTCAGGTGCTGCAGCAAGAGCTGAGTTGTTACAAAGTTTGTGACTACAATATTCAAAAGGCCAAGATGTGAGTTTAAAAATGGAAAGGGATTTGATCAGACTTTGCTTAGGAGAAGGACATGTCAGCAGGAAAAGCCTTTCAGATTATGGAAAATCAGGAACAGTCTATTTCAGGTACTTCTTCCTGCTAATTTCATTGTGTGCCAAGACAGACCAGTCTCATAAAAGCCAATAAAAACCTGGCAATTACAAGAAAAAATTAACCTCTTAATATTTTTCTTCTTTCTGCCATTGGGAATTGCTAAAATTCACACAAAAAAAAATTTAGAAATCACAAGAGTCGGGATAGAATTGTCTTTGATCACTCAGGAGAAATGACCTGTCCACTTCTAGAGACAGAAACTGGGGCTAAAAGGATTCAAACCATCAGGTTTACGTTCTCATTTTTGGTTCTTTCTTACCTGTAGAGGGTTTTTTAGAAGATTTAAAACCCTGAGGAGAGGCAGATCTTCAATCCACTTGAGCTCACTCAGCTCAGCCACCTGAGCAGGGACAGAAACAGAGCATAAATCAGCAGCAACAGAATCCATGAGAACTGCTCGGGGAAAATGAAGTATTTTAATGCCTGCTCTTCAAATCTGGGCATAAAAAAAAAATCATTGTAAATCACAAAAAGGGTTTACATGTTAACTGCACTCAATGAGGCACTTCCAGGCACAAAAGGAGACAACTTGGCTGTTAGCTGGAGCAGCAGGATAATCCACACAGCAATTTCCAAGCACCTGCATTTTTCCAGTTCTTTCAAATGTCAAGCCCTGACACATTTGGCTTTTTATGTGCTGATGTACTTTAGTGAGGCAATTCTGCAGTTAAATTCGTGCTCTGGCTGGGTAGCTTTTTAAAAAAAAAAAATCCTTCTAAGAGTTTCTTTTCACTGAAGTTCATTCTACAGAACTTGCAGCACTTGGCTAAAAAGGACCAGGATTTTTGTCCTTGGATGTGTCCAGAGGGATAAATCAGGGGGTCCAGGGGGTCCAGGCCATGTGGGGTCTCACCTGTGCACAGAGGAAAGCTGGGCACTCATTTATTGGGGTTACTCAAGGCTGGTGTGGCCCAAACCAACCTGGTTTTCCTTCACTGCTGGAAGATGGAATCAGGGAATCACTGTGGAACGGGTTGGGCTGGAAGGAGCCTTCAAACCCATCCAGGGCCATGGGCAGGGGCACCTCCCCCTGTCCCAGGGGGCTCCAGCCTGGCCTTGGGCACTGCCAGGGATGCAGGGGCAGCCCCAGCTGCTCTGGGAATTGCAGCCCAGGCAGGAATTCCTTCCCCAAATCCAATCTGAATCTCTCCTCTTTTAGTGTAGAACCATGCCCTCTTCTCCTGTCTGTATTTTTCCCTTGTAAAAAGCCTCTCCCCATCTCTTTCATAGCCCCTGTTAAATCCTGAAAGCCCCAAGTGCACCTAAAAGGCTCCAGATTCTCCCCAATTCATACTCAATCCTTTTAAAGTGTCTAAAAACATAAATCTCAACCACAGCCTACTCAAAACTCACTTTGAGATAAGAATAACCCCACCCAGGACAGTTTTGATGAAGTTAAATGTGATTTGAGTGGATTTCTGAAATATATCCCAGAATTCCAACCACCAGCAGTTGAAAATCACTGAATGTTTACAGGGGACACGTTTGCAGCTAAACCTGTTGGGCCCATTTTTTAAAAAAACCAAGAATTTAAGATCATTCTGAGTGGTCGTGAGCTGAAGTAACTCCATGTGTTAATTAATTAAAACTCCCCTTTAAATTATTCTTCAGAAGGCAACGTTCAAAAGAGGGTGACTCATTAAACAGTTTCAATGACATCATTCAAAGAGGCAAGTTTTGATGAGGTAAAATTAGGAGTTTTTATGGGCTGTAAAGAACAGTGGGAAATAAATAAGGCAATGGAAGTGGTGTTATTAATGTTAATAACAACCACACCATTAGACAGTTTCCTGTCTGCTGCAATTGAGGTACCTTTAAATGTCAACCTAAACACAGGGAGAAAAAGAATCCACAGCGACTTCAATTAAATCCTCTTGCAAGGAGGGAAAAATGACAGAAAATGTTCCACTGCTGCTTTAGATTTTTATTTTCTTAGATTATCGTTTTTTTTTTCCACATGTCTTTGATGTCAAAGTGATTAATGAATTGATTTTTTTTTTTTTTTTCAGTTAAGGATGCTGGAAGATCAATATCAAAATTATTGTGGATATTTGGCTTGGCATTCAAAATTCAAATGAGTTAGGTGGTGCCATTGTACTTCCAGCACAGAAAATTGTGCTGCATAACAAAATCCACTTTTTAACAGAGTTCTTGCAGTTCTGCCTTGCAGGGAGTTTCCAGCTGAGAGCTCAGAAGAATCTGTGGTCATAAAATTGGGCTGAGAGATATTAACAACCCCCCCTGAGGCCTGGCAGCAGCAGAGCTGTGGTGTAAGTAAAGATCCTCTGGAATAATCGAGCTGGAAAAGCTGCAAACTCATCCCTGTCTGATCCACCCAGGGGAGCACTGGAAATTCTCCACGTGTGAGAGCACTAAAGTGGGACCTGAGTGAAGAGAAACCCAGCTAAGATATTAAATAAGGGCTGAGAGGACACTAGGAATCAACGTGGGAAACACCAAAAGAAAAGATTTCATCTTTTCTAATATTCATTTCTTGAACTGCTGGGTGATTTTTGGAGCCATTCAAGGAATTGAGTGTTAAACAATTAAAATATTCTGTGTTGTTAGAAGAAGCTGAGCTCAGTCTGGTACCTGGTTATCCTCCAGGTTGATCACCTCCAGTAGATCATGTTCCTCCAAGCCTTGCAGACTGTTTATTTTATTGTTGGACAGATCCACCCTCTGCAGAGTTTTCAAGCTCTTCAGCCCATTCACCTTCTCAATCTGGTTAAAGCTCTAAGAAAAAAAAAATGTAAGCAGAGAAACTTCAAATAAACCTCTATGGAAAACAATATTCCTGAGGGAAAAAAAGAGTTATTTGTTGGATTTGAGGATTTTGTGTCATGGAGAATCCTGTCAAAAATAGGCCTTTCTGCATTAGCCTCATGCACATCCTGATGTGTTACATTCCTGCTGATAAACCCCTATGGAAAACAATATTCCTGAGGGGAAAAAATAGTTATTTGTTGGATTTGATGATCCTTTCTCATGAAGAATCCTGTGACAAATAGGCCTTTCTGCATTAGCCTCATGCACATCCTGATATGTCACATTCCTGCTCATGGAAAAAAAGGATTCAACTCTCTCCTGATTAGCTTATCTCCAACTCACCTTGAAGAGACAACAGCCATAAAAAGAGCTCTAACATTTTTTAAAAGCTGATATTGGCCCAAGAACACTCTTGTCACCATCCAGCTCAAAATTTAGAGCACAGAGATGCATGGAAAATTATGGAATATATATACATAAATACATTGAATTTCCCTCTGTAATCATGGCTCTATTTACACTTGTGATTACAGAATAAATAATGAAAAAATTAAGGTAGGATAGAGAGGAGACAGGCTGAGGGTTGGGAATGTTCCCCTGGAGAGGAGAAGGCTCCAGGGAGAGCTCCGAGCCCCTGGCAGGGCCTGAAGGGGCTCCAGGAGAGCTGCAGAGGGACTGGGGACAAGGCCTGCAGGGACAGGAGCCCGGGAATGGCTCCCACTGCCAGAGGGCAGCCATGGATGGGATCTTGGGAAGGAATTCCTGCCTGGGCTGCAATTCCCAGAGCAGCTGGGGCTGCCCCTGCATCCCTGGCAGTGGCCAAGGCCAGGCTGGACACTGGGGCTGGAGCAGCCTGGGACACTGGGAGGTGTCCCTGCCATGGCAGGGCTGGCACTGGGTGACCTTGAAGGTCCCTTGCAGCCCAAACCTTTCAGGGTCCCTGCCTTCCCTGACATGATTCCCTGACATGATACAAAAATCTCTCTGGAATACACAAAATCCGTATTAACGCACGTTGAGTGAAGGCTCTATTCATTACCAGTGACAGCACAGAAATATTTAAAAACCAATAATTTAAAAAACCCAACAATTTCCCTGTAAATTCTTCCAGACTTTCCCACATGAAATGCCCCAAAGTTTTGAGAACCCATAACCAACCCTCAGAGAAAAAGCCCTCGTTTTCAAACGAGGCCTTGCTTTCTCACTGGCCTCCAGATGGTTTCATTCCTCACAAACCAGAGACTCATTTCTGCCACAAACTCCAAGCAGGGACAACAATTCCATGCTCATCCCTGTCCCCGAGGCCACACATTCCCAGATGGCCTCTCCACAGGATTCTTCCTCCACAACCTTGCAAATTTTATTTTACCATCAGCCTCACCTTGTGCTAAAAGCTCGGAAGCCTCATCTTCTATTAATAAATATTTAGGAACTGTTGAAATAAATAAGCCAGCTGACTCTAATGTTAATCCAGTTGTCTGTCCTTGACATTTTTCCTGACTTTTAAATGTTTAATTAGGTTATTAATAGCATGGAGGCTCCCTCTCTGTTCCTGAGCTTCGTTAGACCTCTGGTTAATCGGGTACAGCTCGGAGCTGGAGTTACAAAATGCCAGAGGTGCCCAGAAAATTCTGTGAACAAAAGGGATTTGGGGATAGATCCTTTAAAAGCAGAAAATTCCTAAGAGTCCAGTTCATTAGAGCTGTGCTTCTTATTTTATTTTATTTTTTTCTTTGCAAACATGAGTGGAATAAAGGGTTTTTTGGCACAGCAAGGCAGAATTTACAGGTTTTGAAGTCTTCCTCCCAAATTTCAGATCTTTCTACTCTTTTCAGCCTAAAAAGGTCCAGGGGAAATGAGAGAGAAAGCTGAATCACTGGGAAGAGAGGGGATAAAAATAATAACAAAAATAAGAACTGCATTTTATTCTAATTAGCCAAAGAAAATGCTCTGCTAAAATCGATTTCCATCATTTCCACATGGCTAATTAAAAAAGACAAGCAATGTTATCAATAGTGATATCAGCACCTAAGAACCCCAAATGAGGAACATGTTCATATTTAATAAGATTTAAATGTTAATAATCTCCCAACATTGGACAGAGCAGATTCCCAAGGGAATTCCTGTTAGACCTTTAAACAAAGCAGGAAATCAGGGCACACAATGGTGGAGGGACTTGCTGTGGCTCAAATTTAGAGAAAAAAGCTTCAAAGTATTTAAAAAAAAAGATCCTCACACTCCTAGAGCTTCTTTCAGAACATTTCGATGGGATTTGGCCAATCTGAGTTAATCTTCCCCACTGAAAATGAGACCAAATTCCGATTTATTGCCACTGAGGGAATCACTGAGAGCTCCTGGAGGTATCACAGATCTGAAATATAATTTTATTAACACTATTTGAATATATTATTCAAAACATGCTAAATGTGAACACCTTCCCTGAATACTGCAGCCAATCTGAGTTGGTATTTTCTATATCCATTTCTACAGAACAGAAAAAAAAACCTTTAAATTTTTTAAAAGGATTGGAAAAGAATATTTCTATTCCTGATAAGGGATTCATTCACTGCACTTTAAATATTTATGTGGGTGCTTAACCTAATGTAGCCAATAGGAGCTCTGTATAGGTTTTTTGGGACTTATTTTTAAAATCTCATTGAATATTTTTCACTTCTAATTACAAAGTAAAAGCTGTTTAAAGGGAGCCTGTTGTTTTTTAGAGCAACTGGATTGCATTAAAAATTGGTTTGGGTTGCATTTCTGTGCAACATTTGTATTATTAATTAAAAAAAAAAGTACAGTATTGCAGATATCTCTGGAAATTTATGTAATGATCTTCATATTTATTAAGATATTGATATATTGATAAGAGACAGGCAGGAAAAGCATGAGAATTCTTTGTTTCTTACCAGATTGAGGATTCTGATGGGCAGATTCTCCAGGCCCCTGATGGCAGTGAGTCTGTTGTGTGACAAACCCAGCTGGGTCAGGCTGTGACACTTCTCCAGCCCTCTGATCTCCTCAATCTCGTTAACTGGGCAGAGCTCTCAGGAAAAAAAACCAGCTGAGCACAAAAGCTGAGCAGTAATTAGGGGATAAATTAACAAACTGAGTCTGATTTTATGGTGTGGGGAGCTGCAGGGGAAAGGCTTCATCCTGAGGGGGTTTAAATCCCACTGCTCGGAGCAGCCGACAGAAATTATTCAAGTTATAATTTTATGGGGCTGTTTCAGTCTAAATTATACCTGTTCTGTCCTGGCCATCTGTCCTGAGAGGAGAAAGTGTATTTTAAATTAACATTACAGTTAAAAGCAGCAGTACAAGTAATTAGAATTCCTCTCAGCAAACTTCAGCATTAACAGAACTCCTCAAATTCCTTAAACAAAGAACCTTTGACAACAAATCCAGCTCCAGTTTCTCCTTTAAATGGATGAAGTGAGAGGAACCTGACTCTGGATTTGCCCAAAATCAGGTAAAACTCTGCCCCAGGGATGTGACTCTTTGTTGACTGGAGTTAAACAAAAGTTTGAACAAGAAAAAATTCAAGTTTAAGCCACAAGCATCAATGTGAGGCAGCTAATTGCTCAGCACTGAATAAGAATAAATTTAATTTTAGCCTTTTAATGACTCACTCTCAAGCTCTGTCATATATTTTTGGCCAAGTTGTGTCTCTTTCTGATTTGGGCAATTCCTCCCTGATAATTCCTTTAGAAAGCTGTCAGGTGTGCACAAAAAAAAAAAAGAGATAATGACCTGACCATCTGCATCATAATTCACTTAAAAATGGTAAGGAAAGTTTAGTCAATGAGAAATGAATGCCAAACCTTTCTGCTTCTGCAGGATATTTCAGAGAGGATTTTTTTTTTCATCTGTGATTAAAAATGTGATTGTTCTGTCTGCCAGGTGAGAAGTGTTTGAAAGAGATTGCTGGTCTGAATTCTGCATTTCCAATCCTGCCCTGATTTCCCTCTATTTTAGGGGATTCTCTTGTGCACATGAAAACATTTTCATGCCCATTTCACCAACACCTTCCCTGACAAATGAAGAAATCCAAGGCAGCACGAAACTAAATCAAAACCTACAGATCAGATCCACAAGACAAATGTGGATTTTTTTATTTTTTTAATTATTTAATTTTAATTTTAATTTTTTAATTATTTTTTTTAATTTTTTTTTTTTTGTCTCCCCTTTTTTCATTTTGCTGGAGGGGTTTTTGCTCCGTGATGGAAAATTAGGATTGCAAAAGGAGAGTGGTTTGGTGCCATTTTGGGACAGGATTCCTGTCACCTGCACTCTTTGTGAAGTGGGAATAACAGAAACAAATAATCAAATAAAGCAGGCGCCCTGCTTTATCTGAAACAGGCACTGGATTGATTTCATCAACGGGCAAGAGACAGAAAAATCTGCACCATCCTCCTGTCTCCTCCTTTTCAGGGAGCAGAGGATCAGGATGCAATTCCTGAAGGAAAAAAGGAAAATTCAGGAGCCCTCGGGAAGCAATTTGAAGGCAGCAGGGCAACGTGAGGGAAGGAATTTTTAGGGAAGCCTTGGAAAAACAGCACTGAAAAGTCAATTTACAGGTTCCTGTTTATCAGGTTTCTAATTCCACAGGTTGGGGTGAGTGTGGAAGTGGGGAGCAGAACAACCCTCAGAAACTCCAGGAAGTTTTCTCTCTTAAAAATTCTTTTCACTAAATATAATAAATAATTTTCACTAAACAGCCTCCTCCTGCATAATTAGTTGTGTCTAAGACAAAAAAAACAAATTCCTTTTTTATTTGAGTTTTCCAAGCTGATTCCCTGCTAACATTTGGGATTTAAAATTTATTCTTTTTATTATTATTTATTACCTCTGTAAGGGACGTCTCCCCTTTTCACTTTTCCATGATACAAAAAGGAGTTTTGGTGCTCCTCTAGCAGGAAAATCCCCCAAATGTGCCCACTTTTAACACCATCAATGGTAAGTAAATTAAGATCAGTCTCAGCACCAGAATTACAATTTCATCTCAGTTCTAAGGACAAAACTGACACGAAGGGGAAAATACAAAGAAAACAGGTATTTCTTTGAAGAAACAGCAAAAAAAAAATCAACTTTTCTGCCATTCAATATTCCCCAAAGGATACAGTCCAGCAGGAGTTTGGTAAGGGAGTGGTATGCTGACAAATCTTGCATTTTTGGGATTTGATTGTGTGAAAAATCTACTTCCTAAAGGAAAAAAAGAGAGGAATTTGGGGTTATTTCTTCAGCACTTACCCTGGCTGGGAGTGTGCTGTGTGTTCCACCTGCTCACCACATGCAGGGGTTCAATGTGGAAGAAAATAAAAGGCATAAATAAAATACAAATAAATAAAAATATAAATAAAATACACATAAATATACATATAAGTATAAATAAAAGAAAGACCCAAAAATTTGGAAAAGGAAAATGGAAAAGGAAAATGTGAATTGAGGTATGAAAGAAGAATAAAAAATGAATAAAAATTGACTTTTGCCTATGCTCAAATATGTCTAAATTATATTCAGAAAATGGTTTCAAATTTAAACATTTAAAATGTTGGGGGTTTTTTTGTTTTGATTTTTTTTTTTTGCAGACTTACCCTGAGGTTTTTAGGTGCTTTAAAATTGAAATATGTGGTCAGTTCGTTTTTGGAAGCATTCAGCTCTATTAAATAAGGCATGTGACTGATACAGGAAAGATCTAGAAATGAAACAAAATGTCAAATCCTGTGCCTGAAAGCAAAGATCATCACGGCAGAATGTGCTAATTACATCCTGGAGCAATTAAGAGTCAATTTGGAGCTGCACATTCAGAAAGTGATGCCTAAAATGCAGAAATCAGATCTATTAACACCTTCTCCTAGAGGGGGAAAAAAAAAAATTATTTATAAACCACGAAGAATAAATATTCGACATTTAATTTTCATTATGCCAGCTGACTTGCCTTTAAGCAAGAATTTATTTTCCTATTCTATCCACCTCTAGAATGACAGATTCACTCTGTCCTGAGTTATCAATTAGTGGAGAAAAGCATTTAGGCCACGACTGAGGAGTAAATGAGTGGTTGCTATGGAAAAGTCCCTGCTCTGTTCATACCTGGCCTCCACAGAATAAAAAAAAAAAAACTCTTATTAAAATGAGCAGGGAGAGGAGCTGCTTTACAAAAGTGCTGCTATTCCTGGACTCCATCTCCTCAAGTGAAAGGAACTTGAGAGAAATAATGTGGTTGCCCCACCACAGCTTATTCCACTCGTATTAAATTAAAAAAAAAAAAATGAGAGAGAGGGAAGGAGCAGCTGAGTTTATCCCAGTCTCCATTTGGCACC
Source organism: Promerops cafer (assembly GCA_013398275.1). NCBI lineage: Eukaryota > Metazoa > Chordata > Aves > Passeriformes > Nectariniidae > Promerops > Promerops cafer. The sequence goes on along the minus strand of VZSE01012488.1, from coordinate 2,825 downwards.
TTTCTAAAAGTAAAAAAATGTAATTTTTTTACCTTTTGTCGCCCGTGGAAAAACCTTGACAAGGGAAACCAAAGCAAGCCTAACTTGAATATCCTGCCACCTGCACGTGTCCAATCTCCACCTTCACCTTGACACATCTGCTGGAATTTTCTCTCTGGGTAATAAACTGAGGGTTTAAACTCCGTGTTCCCACTGATAAACATAATGGGCCGTGGATATTTTGGGTGTTTTGGAGGAGATCCAGCCTGGTTCTGTGACCATTAAAATGTCAGCCAGGCTTTGTGACACTAAAACTCCGCGCTCCGGTGCATTTCTCATCCGAAACGGTTTCACAACCCAAGAATTTGTCTTTTATTTGCTCCATACCATTAATTTTATTGGAGGAAATGTCCATTTTCTGCAGGTGGATGTATCCAGAGAGAATGCTGATGTCACTCAACTCACGACCCTGGGAAAAGGAACGGATTTGAATCGTAATTGTAATCATGGTTTTAATCATAATTTTAATAACTGGCCGTGTAAACTCCTCTCACCTGGGGGAAGGTGCCCCAAGGTCCCCCCAGCTGCAGCAGAACAAGGTGACATCTACACAAAGTGATGCTGGAGCAGCCAGAGATGGAGAAAATGCCCCAAAAAAATGACTTTGAAACAACAAAAAGAGAGTCAGGAAAAACGCCAGGGCAACAGAGCTATGTGGAAAAGGGGGGACAGCAGAGGGCTGTGAAAAAACACAACCATTTTAACTTTCTGGATGCAGCACTTCCAGGTGTTTTACACATTCCTCTACTTCTTTTTCCTCCAGCTGACTGAGGCAGGAAGATATTTTTTTCACACCTGAGGACTGGATAAGGAAAAAAATCAAAAATCTCACTGCTTATGCTACTACATTTAAAAAAAAAAAAACAAAAAACCTCCACTCTGAGTCTTGTCAAAAACCTTGTACATGAAACAGGCAGTGACAAAAATCTGCCTCTTGAATTTTTTTTTTTTTAACAAGGGTAAATTTGGGAGAAAAATTTTGAAGCATTTTTTTTTTTTTTAGAAAGCAGATTTAAGTGGCTTTTTTTTTAACTGGTTTGAGAATTTTTTTTTTTTTTGAGAAAAGTGGGAAAAAATTGATTATTTAATAGGCAAAGCATTTACTATTCTAAAAAACGAACAATATTAAACAATAAAACTATTTGCTGTTGAAAAAAAGGAAATAATTGTGCAGAAAAGCACCTTAAACTGATGGGGTTTTTTGCTTGTACTTACTGGAAGTGACAGATGAAGATAAACATATTCAGTCCCAGGGGCTGAGTAGCCCAAGGTGTGGAGTCCCTCAGCAGCAGTGTCTTCATCCAACACCCCCGTGAAGTGATCCTAAAAAACACCAGGAAAAGGGAAAATTGGATTAAGGGGAGATTTAGGAAGGGAAATTCCACACTTGGGAGAACCCAGAGTGTGAAAAATGAGGTTTGCTGTTTTGGTAAAAATTTAAAAAGTTTAATAAAAAGACAATAGGAGGCAGAAATAAAGCAAAGGGTTAGGGCTGGGTGCTTGGAACTTAGCTAAGAGCACACTTACTATTTTGGAAATATTTTTAAATTTTTAAAAATTGCTTTAGCTTGTATATTTATAGACTATTATGTATTATTTAAATTTTTTTTTTTAGTTTAGGTGGTTTTCTGCTTGGTTTTTAACTTTTGATTTGTTTTTATGCTATTTTGTAGATGAAATTAATATTTTTTTTGGTGGTTTTGTTGTTTTTATACTCTTTGATAACGAAGAGTTAATAAATTTTTTTGGGGGGGTTGGTTTTTATTACTGCTATTTTAATTTAGATAGGATAATCTATAAATGTGGATTTTTTTGAGTTAGTTACATGAATTTAGTTACATGCATTTAACATGTTAGCTACACGCATTTTAACCTTATGTAGTTTTTATTTCAATATCACGCCATCTCTTCAGCTATATTTATCATACTATAATTTCTAAGCCTTATTAACAGCAGAAATAAAAACCACATCCACACAGCAAAGTTCTTATATATATATTTTATATTTTATACGCAGCATTTATTTTAACTTTTGCAAAAAGCCAACAATATAAATTGCATTTACCCCACAGAGGGGCTCCAGTGGGGACAGGCTTGATAAAACCCCTCAATCAAACGCCGCTTCCAACGCTTCACCACCCCGCTAAGAAAAATGATTATTAGGGAAAAAAGGATGAGCCCTGCCCTCGAAACAGCTCAGCAGAAACCTGCCACGCGCCGTTTGAGAAGCTGCATCAGGATTTTGCTGGGATTTTGGGGTTTTTTTTCCCCCTCCTGGCTGAAGCTCAGGTGCTGTTCCCCAACGGTCGGGCCGCGCTGCTCCCGCTGGTTATGGATGGTAACACCTCAGCAGATGTGAAAAACGAGGTTTGGGTTTTTTGGTGCAATTTAAAAAGTTTAATGAAGGGAAAGAAAACTAGGAGATAGAATTTTGGGAGGTTTTAGGGCTGGGTGATTGGCACTCAGCCAAGAGCACATTTACTATCCTGGAAACACTCTTGAAATACTTTTTTCTATTGCCCCATCCTGTTGCATATTTATAAACCATTATGCATTATTCAAATATTTCTTTGAGTTTAGATGTTCTTTTGCTTGGGTTTTAACCTTTGACTTGTTTTCATGCCCCCTTGTACATTAAATCAATATATTTTATTTCTCTGTGGTTCTGTCGCTGTTTTTACACTCTTTGATAACAAAGAGTTAATAAATTTTTCTTTTGTGGTTCTGGTTTCTATCTCTGTTACCTTCATCCATCCAGGATAATTACAAATGTGAGGAATCACCAT
>VZSE01012484.1:264733-442478 GCA_013398275.1 Promerops cafer | reverse complement strand
TTTTTTTTTTTTTTTAATATATAGAGCCACGTGGATTTTAAACCTCTGCTTCATCTCCCAGAATGTCGGCTCCGAATTAAAAGGCGGCGTTTCCTCGGTGCCCCGACTGCCAGCTCTGGCAGGAGATCGAGCCAAATCCTTTAAACCATGCGGGAAAGGGGTATTTTAGCTAAAAGCAGAACGATCCTACGCAATGCCCGCAGAATTCCGCACAGTTTGCACCGGTTTTAGCTGCGAGCAAAACCCTCCGGCGAGGGGGGTGTGGGGCACCTCGGAGTGCGTTCCGCCTTTTACAGACGGCCCAGCGTGGGGGAACCCTGGGGATGCACAGCCTCCAGCCCTCCGGGCCTCGGGGAGAGCCCCGAGCGCCCGCGGGGCAGCGCCCGCAGCCGGGGCAGAGCCCTGAGCATCTCCCCGCGTCCCCTCCGCGCCCGCCACGGCCGCAGCGACTCCCGGCTCTCCCCGATCNGGGAAGGGGAATTAATCCCCTCAGCCGCCCCCCGGGAAAAGAATGACGAGGCAGGGGGATCGAGTGGAAAGGGCAGTAAAATATGGGGTGTTTACGCTGACCTGCCAAGATGACTGAATTGGTGGCGAGGGGCCGGAATGAGTGGCAAAGGGGCCATCGGCGGCTCCGGGGGAGCGCTTCTAATGCTCACATCCTATTAATTAACGGAGCAAAAGACAAACCGGGGACTCCCATTTAGAATTTTCCAGGAGAGTGTTACCGACAGCGAGGAGCTGACTGTGTGGTGCCAAGTGCCTGGAGCTCCCGGTCTTCTCTAAAAGGTGCCAATAACCCAAAATTGGCCTCCCCAAAAGGGCCATGAGCAGTGATTTTTTTAAGTTAGCGTGTCTCGATACTACCTGAAGTGATAAAAACTGCAAGTGCCTGAGTATAAACAGAAATCTTTGCTGTTTTCCTCCCTGGTTTGATCCTATTCAAGATTTCTGGTTTTGCTGCAAAAGCATCCGTGCTCGGGAAGTTGTGGGAAAAGGTGGGTTTGGCCCCCAAAGCCCTTTAGGAAACACCTGCCCCCCTCGCTGGCATTCCCAGAGCAGCCAAAAGAAGCCATGGGAATGGTTAAACAAATTAAAGAATTGGGTTGGTTTTTTTTTACTGGCAGCCTTGACTCAAAACAAACCTGTCAGCTTCTTTGGGCCACAGCAACATCTCTGCAGCAAATCCTGCACGCGTCCCCAGGGCGTGTCCTGTCACCCCGAATGTGGCAGCTGGGGGTGAGACACCTTATCAAATACACAATTCCCCCTCAATTCCCACATAAAAGCCACCAGGCCACCCTCCTGCCTGAACTCCATGCCCTGCACCCAGCTTGGAAGGCACCTATGAGTTTTTAAGGAGCAATAACTGCTTGGCTTTCCTCCACTGCTTGAAAAAAAAAAAAAAAACAAACTAAAATTGTCTTAACGCTTTTCACCCAAAACACCGAAAGGATTTGGGTTGAAATTCCCTCTCCCCACCCCAAGCACCAAGCCAGACCCTCAGACTGCAGCAACACGCCCCAGGTAATTTTATCTCTGCCCAGCACCAATGGCAAAGCCCAGCACAAGGAGTTCCCCAGTCCAACCAGTGAGAGCAGCTGTCTGTCCCCATTCCCTCCCAGCAGGGATGGCAGCAGAGACCTCCTGCTAACCTGTAGCTGTGCCATGGAGCCCTGAACATTTACAAATAATCTCTCAGTTGCTGAGAAGCCACTCGGGCTTTTCTGAGCCTCGTTACGGCCGTGGGCTCACGGTATCTGTCAGAAACATTGCCCCTCTGAATTAGGCTCATGGTCATTTTTAAGACACACATCTGTATTTTTTTTTCCTACCAGATGCTGGCTCCTAAGCCCACGGCTGCTATTTCTCCCCCCTCCCCAATTATTTTCATATTTCCCCATTTCCAGAGCGGCAATAAGTCCCCGCGAAAGGAGGGTAATGGGAAGGCTCTCTCCGAGAGAAATTGTTAATTTGGGATTTATAAAGGACTTTCCTTAATGAATAATAGTTGAGATCGATCTGTCTTCCTGCCTCGCTCTGCAAAGTAACATTTGTAAAGTAAGGTGATCCCAATTGCTCCCTCGAATAACCCTCTCCAGAAGAGATTTCAGAGGCACAGCCACACATCCTCTGCTCCCCTGGTGCCAGGAGCATCCCCTGCTTCCAGGGGTTTCTGGATTCATCCAGCCCCCGATCCCCCAGCTCCATCACCAGGATGTGCTGCAGAATCACGGACTCACAGGAGGGTCTGGGCTGGGAGAGACCTCAAAGCTCAGCTCATTTCAACCTTCCACTAGCCCAGGTTGCTCCAGGCCCCGTTCAGCCTGGCCGGGGACACTTCCAGGGATGAGCTTGGCATCCCAGGGATGGGGTGCCAGTGGCAGAATGGGGATGTCCCACGCTGGGGTTGTCACCCCTTGTCCCCAGGGTGCCAGGGCCAGAGGGGGTCACAACGCCCTGACCCCCACCCACCTCCTGCCTTGTCAGAGAGAGGGGAAATGACTCAATTATTGCCCAGAAGTGTCCCCACGGGAGAAAATTCCAGCACTGAAGGGCCCTTGAATTGACAGGAGGGCAGCAGCTCGGGAATGGATCCAGCACCTCGAGCCAGGCAGGCTCAGATGAGGAGCAAGGCCTTTTTTCCTTAAATTTTTTTTTGCTTAAAATACAGATCTGTTACAGATCAGGGCCCACTAACAAGGTGTGGGGATCTCTTCATCTTCTCCAGCTCTTCAGCTGGAGACTGGATGCCTTCAGGGAATGGATGCCTTAGCCAAGAGTGGGTTCTTGCCACTGCAAGTGCCTTCTCCAGCTGTTTCTGTCCCTTTTCCTCCTGCCTCCCTTCCCTTTGCTTCCTCTCTACAGCAGGGAGCGAAGGCGTGGGAACCCCATTCCCTTCCCTCCTTTTCTTGTCATCCCACGTCTCTGTCCCACATCCAGAGGCTGGTGGGACATCTGGAGGGCCAGGAGCCAAGGATGGGAATTTTTTCCCCACACTTCAAATGCTGCTTGCCTGGCTCCCCAGCACTTGGGAGAGAGATCCTCTCTGCCACACCACCAGTGCTCCCCTTTCTCCTCTGCCTCCACTCAAAGAACATCAGAGATGCCTCAGCGCCCAGGGAACACTAATGCCACTTTCCCAGTAATTCCAGTGGAAAAGAAAAATCCGGAAAAATTTACCTTTTTAAAAAAAAAAAAAAACAAACAAAAAAACCCCAACAAAATAAAATTCTCTTTTAAATCCCTTCTGCGCTGCTGGAGGGAACTAAGAAGCACAAGTTGTAAGAGCCTTGCTCTGGGTCACCCTCAGAAGAGGTGACCCAAGGACGACACTGCCTTAGGAAGCCTCGTCCCGGCTCCAAGGACTATTTTGGGTGTTTGAGCTCTGCTGCGCTGCCCGAGTGCAAAGAACGCGCTCCTTTTCTGTCCCTGCCTGCAAAAATCACCCCCCTGGTGAGCCAGAGCTGGTCTGAGCCGGGCACGGAGCTCAGACCCTCCCTCACCTCGCAGGGAGGGGATTCTGCATCCCAGCTCTGGATGCCGGCTCCGGGCGGTGCTGGAGAGGATGAAATCCCGAATTATTCGTTCGCCTGGCACAAAACCTCGCCGCTGCCAGTATTAACTGGCCAGGCCGATTAGTGGCAGCCACCAGCCAATAAATAAATTGGAACCATCTCCAGACCTGATTAGCTTGCTAATTAAGCTCAGTTACGGGGAAATCTGCAGTCAATCAGCCCGGCCATTACCAGTTGGATCTGCAGAGCGGGAGATGGGGACGCTGCATCTCTGCTGGGAAGAGCAGGACGAGGAGGAGGAGGAGGAGCAGGGGAGCGTGCTGGGGGTGGGGAGGAAGGTGGTGCCGAATCCGCTTTCCCCAGCAGCAGTCGGAGAGGCTCATCCATCCGGGGGGATGCCCCACAGCCCCACCAGCTCCCCCAAACTGTAGGGCGCCTCCAAAGAAGAGGGTAAAACCAGGGCTGCGAGGGTGTCGCTGGTTTTCCGGCTGGGACAGGCTGCTCCCCGCTTTTCCCCGTGCTCTGCCCCCTCCCTCCGGCTCCCAGCTCTTCCCGGGCAGCACCTGGGGACCCTCACGGGGATGCTGAGGGACATCTTCATCCCAGTACGGCAGCCGCGGCCTCTCGGGGGTTTCGTTTTGCCTGCAAGGGAGATCCAACCCCCTCGCTCTGGCCCAAAGCAGAGGCGGCATTTCCGAGCCGCAGTCCCTCCAGCGCTGGCAGCACCGCAGGATGAGGTGTTTCGGCATTCGGGAAGCCCCTTTCCCCCTCCTGCTGCCAGTGGCCATCAGGCAGGGAGCTTTTCTCTGCTTCCCATCCTTCCTCTGGCTCTGGCAGCTCGAGGATGCTTCAGATCCCAGCCCGTGCTGCATTAGCTCGACATTCCCGGCCGTCCATTCCCACCAGCCCTCCCAAATGAGGCGAATCGTTGGCTCCTGCACCAAAACGGCAATAAATGACCATTTTTGACTGCAAAAAGGTGGCCAGGAGATTCTCTTCAACTGAGCAACGGGCAGCCCCGAGTGGCAGCAGCCCCGAGTCCGGGAAGGCTGGAGCAGACTCCAGGGTTCTCTGCGCATTCCCTGGAAGCCCAGGGTCAATCCCTGAGCACCAGGAGAGCTCCGCGTCCCTCCTGCAGCATCACCTGCCCTCTCCCACCACTTCAGCGCTCCTCATCCTCTCTCCGGCGAGCCCAGGGAGTGTCCCCGGCTTCCGAACAAACAGCTCTGGGAGCCGGGAGATCGCGAATAAATAAGTGCTAATTGCTGGCGCTGGGCGTCAAATGGTTCCTGCGGGGGCATTTATTGGGCAATTAGAGGCTTTACTGGGCATTAGGAGAGATCAATGACTGCCGGGTGGGGCTCCCAGCCTGCCTGGGCTTTCCCCACCGCACGTCGAGTGCTTTCACCAGGAGTGGCCACGTTTCCCTCCTGGTCACTCCGGCAGGCTGTGCTCTCCCTTCAGGGTCGGATTTGAGGAGCTGAAAGGTCTTTCCCAGCCTAAATGGTTCTCCAAAGTCACGTTCTGGGCGTTGGCCAGGCGGGAATCGCGAGGTTTCGTCATGGAAAAAGCGAGTGTCACCTGCCTGGGATCCATCCCAGAGAGAGAGGGGAAGAGGGAGCAGGGATGAGCTCAAAGGCTGGGCTCAGGAGAGCTGGGTGTGGGACGTGCCCAAATTTCAGCTGCGCTTCTCCCAGCCAGGGTAACACCAAGATCCGGTGGGAGGTGCCCCTGCTCATGCAGGAGGTGGGAACAAGAGGAGCTTCCAGCTCCCTTCCAACCCAGGCCATCCTCTGGCCCTGATGTGGGATGCTGTGGGTGCTCAGAGCTTTCCCGGGATTCTGGGGATCGGCCAAACCGGCGGAAGAGAAATCCACTGAGGATTACTAAACTCACTGAAAACTGGTGACTCGGAAGTCCCTGAATTTTCCAGTTGCAGGCTGGGGAAATCCACAGCAAAACCCCCACTAGATCAGATTTCAGACACCTCCAGCTCTGGCTTTTGGCCACAGGTGGAGAAATAAAGATCTGGCTCCTTAAGGTTACTCTTACCTGACTTCCACGAAGCATAAAACGTTTTTGTTTAAAAACCAGTTGGATCTTGGGCCTCTCCTGGAAAACAAAGTTGTTTATCAGGAAGAATCAGCCCCATCCCACCACCTCGGAGCTTCCCGTCCTCGTCCCATCGCTCCCTTCACACCCGTTTGGATTTGTATTAAAAAACCAAATAAAAATGAGAAGAACTGCCCAGGGAATGTCCTGGGTGAGGGCCAAAAGCAGGTGGTACCTATGGAGGGAGAATCTTCTGGGCTCTGGAGGAGCTTCCTTGAGCTGCTGCTCCCAGCATCCATCAGGTGAATCCTTTGGAGGCAAGGGTGGAAATGCACAGCAAGGCCCTTATGGCACAGCAACAGTTTGGGCTTTTTAGGAATTACTTTTTCTCTTGAAAAAAAAAAAACAAAAAAAGAAAAAAAAGGAAAAAAAGGGGATGTTTCCCCCACTCCCATTACGGGAATTGAGTTTTCCTTCAAAACTTCCTCCTGACCCCTGTTGCTTTGCCGTAGGATATTTTCTTTTTTCCCAAGGCATCAGTGGATGCCACCAGCTGGGAGCATTTCAGGGGTACACAGGGGTGGGCTTGGGGTAAGGTGAGGAACGTGGGCATGAAAGACATCCTTAAATCTGCTCCACCATCCCTGAGCACCAGGATCTTCCAGGAGAAGCCAGATCTTAGGAGGGTTGTTAGGGAGAGAGAGCAGGCGGCCGTGCCCATCACAAAATCAAAACCCACATCCCTTCGGGAGAGCAAAGGAGGGGAGGGACGGATGGTTCCTAAAAAAGGAGCACTACTACAGCTTTACACCCAGGGGGAATCCAAACAGAGTCCTCCCACGCTGGAAGTTCACATTTCAAACCCAGAAGGGGAGAACACAAAGCACCCACCTCCTGCCTCGGTGCTGGGGGGGCTGAACGGGGTGGGGGAACCTTCCAGGAACAAAGGGGTGCAGCTGCTGTGTGACAAACCAGCCACGTGACCCCCCAAAAAGGGGGAAAAAGATAAAATCCACAAGCAGTCCTGAGGTTTTTCATCCCCCACGGTACTGCTGGAGCCTCCCTGGAGCACTTGGAAATGAAGAGCAGGAAAAGAAACAGGAAAGTTCTCCCAAATCCCCATGTGGCAGGAGAGGTGGGAGACTGGATGAGCAATGAACAGATTTAGGTCAAGGCTGAGAAGATAAATCCCAAACCCCCAAATCCCACACTGTGGCAGCCCCACCCAGACCACGAGGACACAATTTCACCTTCCCAACCCTGGCCAGGTTTTCTCTGGAGCAAGATCTGCACTGATGCCCTGTGGGGAATCTTGTCCCTCTTGGTGGCTTGGAGCTCATCAGGACTGCAAGGTCAGGAAGAGACACAACCCCAATCTGCTGCTTCCCCCTGTTTTCGAGGAAAACCCCCCACTTTTCCCACCTTTCCTCATCTCTGAGCACCCCCAATTTCTCTGTGGTGTGCGAGGTGAGACAAGCACAGACTGGGCAAAACACAGCATTGGTTCTCTCTCCATGGTGCCCTTGTAGATCTTAAATGTCTCATTCCATTCTTCACACCAAGGCACCAGGGTTGTTTAAATCATCTTTAAATCATCATTTCCTCCCCCACCCCCCCATTCAGTGCACATTTATGGAATTTTACCTGCTGTTCTCCATGGACCACACAGCTCTCCCAACACTGTGTAATTTCTTCCTGCAGGGACCCTTCCAGTGAACTCCCAGTCTGCCCTGGTGAAAACCCATCACCTCCTGCTTCCCTCTCCATCACCTCCTGTTGGTCTTCTCCTTGAGCCTGCTCAGATTCCCGATTTCTCCTCGGGTTGTACTTGGGACGAGACCTCTAAAACTGTAAATAAAATGTCAATCAGCTGCCCATTGTTCTGGCCTTTGAGCTGGCTCCTTCAGAGAAGCCTAATGGAGAGCCACCATTTCCCTCCAAAGAAGTGCTTAGGCCATGCCACATCCTGACCTTAAAGATGTTTTATTATTCTTACTTTAAATGATCATTTCGACCAATTTAGCAGATACAGATGTCACCGTTACCGGCCTAATTCCTTGGATCACCTCCAGAGAGTCTTAAAGCCAAGGTGCAACATTTACTGCTGCCTTCCTCGGGGAGAATAACTGTTTTTAATGAAAGCTCCCATATTTTTGGCTGGGAGATCTGTCACTCACTCCACAGGCACTTCCAGAACTCTTAGATATACACCCATTACGGCCCCGCTGACTTATTGCTTTTTAATTTATCAATTTGCACCGTTACTGGCTCTTCTGACATGCCAGGTCCTGGATAATCCTTCATCTTTATTGCTGGCAAGGAGTGACAGGGTCTGAGCAGTCACAGGAGAAGGAAGCAGGTGGGGCTCAGTGAAACCACCAAGACTCAAGCAAAGAACAAGCTGAGACCAACAAGTTTTCTTGTCTTTATTAGAAAGAGACCTATACAATATAGCAGCCTCTCTCTGCAGTACTTTACAGCTTTTTTGTTCCTTTTTTTTTTTAATTTTAGTTTTTATTTTTAATTATTCAGAATACTGTACAGCTGACACAAAAAATCTTGACGTGTAGAGAGAGAGAGAGGAAAGGGGAACAAAATACAAACTGGCATACTTAATCAAACCCAAATCATAGGAAACAACAAGCAAAGTGAAATGTTTGTCAATCGGTTTAATTACAGTACAAACAATATAAATAAAGCATCATCGAGTCATTGTAAAACAAACTTGCTGGATGAGGTAATATAAAAACAACAACAAAAGACCTTTTTTTTGCTTTTTTTTTTTAGAATTTCCACACTGTCTCGTCATCATTTATACATTATTATTTACAGAAACAGGAAAAAAAAAAAAACCAAACAAACCCCAACAACCCAAAACTTGCTATAAAGCCTGCCATGTGCTAGGTATCTCCTGCCTCTACCTCCCTGCTCACCTGGGCTCCCTCCCTACTCAACTGGAAAGACAAACACCACAAAGCAGAAAGACCTGAAAGATTTGGCGGGGGCTGAACACAAAATCCAGCCTTTGCAGGTGTGGGCCAAGCATTTGGGATACGCTCAAATCCTGCTGAACCGAGGGGTTTAAAGGCAGCAGGAGCTGCAGATCCGAGCTCTTGGCCATTCCAAGCCGAGTCAAGAACATCACAAAAGGAGTCCCTGGTGTTTTAGGAGACACTCCTCCCCCAAATCCCCCTCAGTCTGTGCACCCACATGCAGTGTACAAGTGAAAGGTGCTCTTGACAGTGACTCAGTGAAAGGGAGCTGGGCCAAAGCCTGGAAACTTGGGATTTGCAGGGTGCTGTGTGCTTTCAGAGGATGGCCACATCCTCTTTTCCTCAGCAGATTCAATGGAGAATCCAGCTGAGTTCCTGGTTACCTCAGGGAAAAACACTGGGGGGGGTTTTCAACAGCACTGCAAAGGAATTGAAGGAGTGGGAAATGAAAGATCCTCCCATTGCAGAAGATCCTCCACACGCCATCGAGCTCTCTCTGTGAGGGCTTTTCCTCCTCGTACCCTGCAATTCCTGAGGAGCAGGGAAGTGTTTTTGGCTACTTCCACAGCTCCTTCCTGCCCTCTCCCTATGGATTGCCCCTGCAAGGACAAGAAACCAAAGCCAGGGTAGAAACGGTGTCAGCAACGCGGGGTCAGGTGTTCCCAGACTGCAGCACCCGAGTCCACTGCAGCTGAGGTTTGTGGCACCCCCACAGCCAAATCTGGAGCCAGTCATGGCCAAGAACACGTGGAGGGAGGGATGAGGAGCTGCCCTAGGGAAAGAACCCACCTGGAGACAGCTCGTAGGAACATCTCACCTGGAAACATCTCCCTGTTATCCTCAACAGCCCCAAAAGGCAGCGGGACCCGAAGCGCCGCTGAACCCCCACAGCTCACTGGTCCCCCACTTGGATTCGGCCAGAAAGATGAGTCTCAAGCAAATTTATATTAAAAAGGGCCTCTGAAATGCAAGACTCTGTCCTCTCTACCTTCAGAATCTCCTTCCCTGCAGCCTCCCATCCCCAGGGCTGGCGAGCTGGGATTTCTCCCCTCCAGTCCTGGAGGCCAAGCTCAAGGTTTTCTCAAGCTGAAGGTTGCTTCCTGAAGGAGCTGGATTTTCAGGAAACCTCTGAGGCTGCAGCAAGCCTGGACCCCATCTCCCTGCACCTGTCCATCCCTCAAGCCAGTGTCCCCCATCCTGCCTCCTTGGAAGTGTCTGCCCTGACTCCAGCTGGGAAACTTGCCCGTTTGGAAACATCCAACCCCAGCCTGGCTCCAGCTCCTGACGGTGATTGAGGGCATTCCCACAATCCCTGACAGCAGTGTGAGGAACAGGCACCAGCACACACACAGCAAGTGCAAAGTGACCTCCAGGTGACACCTGAGGGCTCAGGACAACCTGGCTGCCCTTCATCCACCTGTTCAACTCAGCTCATTTGGGATGCAGATGCCAAAACCCCCCCACATTCAGCACCAAAACCCTTCTTTGGTCCCGCAGGAGGAGTTTGGGGTTTGCCTTCAGCAGAGCAGACGCGATTGAGCTCTCTCTGTGAGGGCTTTTCCTCCTCGTACCCTGCAATTCCTGAGGAGCAGGGAAGTGGTTGTGGCTACTTCAGCTCTCAGGAACAACAAAAAACCCACATGGATCCCTTCTGGAAAGCGGGGTGCATTCACTGCCAGCAAGGCATGCCATGAGACCTCTGAAGCATCCCCCACCCACCCCCCTCCACATTTTGGACAGAACACACAGATGGAGAAATGAGTAGCTCTGAAGCACTGCAAAGCAGCCAGTCCTTAGCACTGGGAGCTAAAAAAAAACCATCCAGAAAAGCCATGGCTGAGGCTCTGCCTGCCAACAGAACTGACCGCTGGATGTGCCACGGGGGTTTGGGATTCAGGCAGGCACGGGGAGATGAAGAGGTTAAAACTGCTGAAATGCACAAAGACATCTTTATTTTATCCACCCACAAGCAAAGTTCTCCCCCCTGAACATGGTAGTAAAGGATGGGAGTTCATTCACCCACATATCTTGCTGTCACCCTGAAATGAAAGATGGGGCCAGAAACATGCTTGGTGATTTGGGGCTGAAGATGGCCCTAAAAAAACCCCCAAACCAACCTTTTACTTTTCAGAAGTCATGCAATTCCCCTCTCAAAACATGAACTATTCACAGCTCCTGACAATCCTGGCCAAAACCCCTCAGACCTCCCTTTAAAGCGTGGGACAGACTCAGTCAACTGAAGGTAAACTGTCCCAAGATTTACTTTAAAAACTGGCCCATGCTAAACACCAAAGCAAAACCTACAAATATCCTAAACCAACAAATTCACCCATCTACAGCTTTGGATGTTTTGCTCTATGACCTCTACTATTTTTTTCAAACAGGAGATTATTTTCCAATAAAACCATTCAAGCCAACCTTCTTGTTTTGGTAGCTCAGAACCCAAAATTCACTGCAGAACCTCTTAATTTGGGGTAGTTCAGTGTTTCTTTTCTACCTTGAAAAGAACTTTACTCCGGAGCGTTTCTGTTTTTCTTTCCTGTTGTGCAGCAAACGCAAGAACATCCAACCCCGGGCTTTCTATGCAGAAAATTTTACCCACAAATCATCAGGAATGGAAGGTGTGGGACTGAGGATCCAGGCCCAGCAGGCAGAGATCCCACCTAAGGATCGGTGTAGCAGCCTCTGGAGGGGGAAGGAAGATGCCTGACGATGAGATGAGGATGGGGAAGCTGTCTCCTCTCCAGCCAAGCTGCCCCAAAGTTTGGTCCCCAACGCTCTCCTCCTTTCCCTCGAGTCCCCCCCGCTGACAACAACCACTTAACCAAACATGAAATGACCATTTCACCAACAGTAAACCCCAATAACCATCCCTGTTAAGGTGCAAAGGCGGCTCCCCGAGACGTTTGGGAAGGGCCCCTTGGGGACCCCCTTGTGAAATCTGTGCTTGTCTCCACTACCATTACTTTATACTAGAAACTACAAATTACTTCATTTCTCCCGGTCTCCATACAAATATAAAAGCTGAAGCTATTCCAACCCCATATAATCTAATTATTCTACATTACAGTGCTGGAGATCACTTCCAAGCCCGGATCTGCATTCCCACCTCGACTCCTCTCCCTCCGTGACTCGGCCTTCTCTGGCCCAGGGAAATCTCCAAGTGCAGCTAAAGCTTTTTAATTTTTCTTGCACTAACACACATAATTTAAGGGAAGGGGGACAAGACAGCAAATTAAACAATGTTGATGTTTACACGGTTATTTTACACTGCGCTCAAATGCTTCAAAATCCTCTCCACCTTCCAGGAGCTCACCTGGCTTTCCAAGCAGCACCAAGGTTCTCCAAGCTTTTTTTTTTTTTTTTTTCCCCTGCTCCTTTTTTACTCCCAAAATTGGAAATCTGGTAATGGGAGCCCTTGGCCAAATCTCTACATTCAGGGCAGGACCCTGAATTTTCCCAAGGCTGGGTCTTTTTTCTTCATGAAGAGCAAGGAGAAGCAAACCCTCCCTGGCAATACCCAGGTTCAGGTGTGACACATCTGACTGAATTCCACAGCAATTAGCCAAAGAGAGGAGGAAATATGGAAACAGCAACGCCTGACTCCCTTCTAGTGTTTTATCACGGATAAAGTGCAGAGGAAGGGGGAATTTCAAGGTGTCTGGGATGAGGGGAAGGGTGAAGTGGGGGTGCAATGACAACCACAGCCGCAGACTCTGTTTCCAGAGAAAACAGCTTTGGCTGCCGGCTATCTGCTGGGATTTCTCATGGACTGGGTCACAGGGCTTGTTTTGTTCCCAACATGCTCAAAGGGTGCGAACAGGCTGCCAAGAGGGTTCCAAAAAAGCAACAGGAGTGGCTAAACATGAGACAAGGAGCGGGACAGCGGTGGGAGAATGGAGTGAAAGCAACAGGAATGATGGTTCCTGTGGGATCTCCAAGTGCCAGGAGACCTTGCCCAATTCTGCACCTGGGTGGCTCCAAGAGCAGCCTCTGCAAAGCATCCCCTGAAAAGCCTGTGGAGCTCTCAAAGCCAAGCCCCACCAGGATCCAGCCAAGGAGAGCTTCCTCCATCCCTGCCTTGGTAAGAGGAGCTTTCCCCCCTGTCCTCCACCCTGCAAGGAGTGACTTGGTGACCACGGCCCTGGGTGACCTCACCCCGCAGGTCCCTTCCAACTCAGGATATTCTGGGATCTCCTGACTTTCCAAGAGAGCTCTGCCACGTGCAGGGCTGGGAATCCTCCCCACAGACCCCCACATCGACGCTGCTTCAACACAGTTATGCCAACACCTATGGGAGAACCACGTTTGGGTTAAAAGCAACCCTGTTACCACTAAAGTAAAGTATTACTTGGCTTGCCTGGATGCAAAATTTTTCCTGTAATACACTGGAATTTCCTCTCCTTAAAATATTGTGTGTTTTTTCAAGGGCTGCCCTCAGAAGATTTTTAGGAAAGGACCACGTAATTTGTCTACCTGAAATCTGCCTGGTTGCTCTTGTTTCTCAAACATCACCCTCAGCCTTGTCAGAGGAAGGTGGCCCAAAGAGAGCATTAAACAACGTACAGAAAATAATCTCAGTTAGGAAAAAAACCCAGCTCTGAAACGGAATGTGCACTTTGAACTCTGCCCACCATGGGTTTGAAACACTGGACTTGGTTTTTGGGATACAAATGCCCTGGATGCTCCTGGAGGGAGCAGCAGGCAGATCTAGCACCTCTGGGATTGCCATTCCTGAATCCCTGCTGTGGCAAAGCTCCTGAGCACCAGCACACAGAGGGTTTGACAGCATCCCCTTCAGCTGCACATCAGCTGGGCTGTCCCCTCCCTGAGGGACCACCTGTAAGTACCAAACATCAGGAATGGTGGAGAAATGGCAGTTCAAACAGACACCTCTTCTGAATGTAAAAAAAAACCTGAAATATTTAGAAGTATCCCAGTGGGAAGGGAATCAGCTGTGTCTGGTGCAGTCAGCCTAGGCTGGCTGGAAAAAGATTCCCTCCCCCCAAATACTCAAAAGGTCTAGAAAACAACAAAGTACAAAAGGACACCACCACCAAAGAGAAGATGGTCAATATTCCTCTGCTTCCACCTTGAGGCTCTTTTTCCGGCCACAATTTTGCCTCAAATCTGTAATTTTCTTTCTTTTTAGTTTTCCTTAAGATAACCACACTGCATTTTTTCCTTTGCATTTTTTCCACATTCGTTGTATTTAGCAACTGCTCCTCCCATAGGTGTGCTGAATGAAACCCAGAGCCCCAAGGAAGAGCACCACAGAAGGCCTGGGAAATACACAGGAGCAGGTAGATTTACAAATTACTGTGCTGTGTGCACCTCACTGCCTTCACATAATTGCTCCTTCGCCATCGAATTCAGTTGAGTTTTCAACTTTCTCCATGATAAACCATGCCCCCGTCCCCACATTGCCATATGCCACTTAAAAAAAAAAAAAAATTAAAGAAAAACAACCAAAAATCACTTTTCTGCCTGCCAAAACCTCTGCTTCCCCACGCCAGAATCCTGCCAGTGGGAAGCAGGAGAACCTGGGATGTGCCCGGTAAGACCAAAATAATCCAATCAAGTATTAAAACTTGGAATTGAAATGAACTGTCCAGGCTACTTCCACAAGCCATTTTTCTTGCCGAAGCAGCCGTGCCCTGCCCGCTGTGGTGAAGGCTATCAATTCTGAACTTAATCAAATCTGATCTTCCCCCAGCCAGAATGGGGCTTTTTGTCTTGGCTTGTGAAAGCTTCCTGACTTCTGGAGTAAAATATATTTACAGCGCTGAGGAACAGCCTCTTTTTGCCTTCTAAAAGGTCTCACATGCTTTTTTTCCTTCCCTGTGCCAAACGTGCCCTGATCTCCTTCTGATACGCCGTTCCTCACAGGCTTTGGAAAGAGGAGTTCACTGCTGGGAATATTATCAATGTACAATAATGATCTGTAACCCACAGATCCTAACTAGTTGCACATTATTTAGTTCACATCCATTACAGTTTATAAATTAACAGAGATGTCATTTTCTGTACAAAAAAAAAAAATCAATGTATATTTACGGTCTTTTTTTTTATTCAAATAGATTTTAAATACATAGAATCTAGAGACACAATACAAAAATCTGTATAAGTTAGGCAATGCATCACAGGAGTGACCAAAAACTCAACACAATTTACCTTGGCAAAATGACAGAACCTATTTCTGCTGGCTGAAAACATAACAAAAAAAAAATTAGCCTTTAATGCATTTATTAATTTCACCAAACGTACTTGAAATGTTGTTTTCCATAGCGGTATTCATTATTCCTTTTTGTGTTTCAGGCTTACTCTTATTTATTTTTTCCATTTTGTTTTTACACCAAGGAGACTGCAGTCAAATAACACTCAGCAACTCATTTCCTCTCTTTGGACTGAAAAATTAAACAGATACTAAATTATGACAGTGAATTTAGAAAGGAGGGCTCCAAGGGCTCGAAAGAACATGTCTGAGATAATATGATGCTTCTAAGAATATTGCAATCACATCCAAGCAATCACCGAAGCGTGCCATGTAACTACCTCCTCAGCTAATATGCTTTTTTCTCCGTGATGACTAATCATGTTCTATTAAACAGCAGTAATGCTGGAAGAACTCAACTATACAAGTGTAATGAAGCCAGTATTCTCCCCGGACAGATTAGCTACAACTGATTTGACACATACCATCATAGGAGCTTCAAACCTGACAAACTCTGTGCTTGCTTCTGATTTATGCCGTCAAGCTCTTCAGGAGAAGAGAATGGAAATCCAGGCGTCGCCGCGTTCGGTAGAGGTGAAATGTTCTGATGTGCTTCACTGTCAGTTAGGGAAAGTCACCGTCTCTCCTTCCTTCTGCTCCGGCTCGCCTCTCCCCCCGCCCGTCCCTCGGCGCCCCGGGGGTGCCGCGTGTCCCCACGGCGGTGCCGGTGCCACGCGCGGCGCGGCCCCGCGCCCTCCCGGCCCGGCGGCGGGCGCTGAAACAACGGCCTGCCCGGCAGCCCCCGCGCTCCTCCTCGGCCCCCCGCGCTCTCCGCATTCCGGCTGGGACTCGGGGATGGACCGAAGGGAAAAGGGAGAAGGAGAGTTAGCAGACTCACAGAGCGCAGCTGTGATGGGGATGGAGGAATGTGAGGCTGCGGATGTGACTCGGGTCAGCGAACACGCGAGTGAGCTCCCCTCAGATGATGGTGGGCATCCTCCCGCCGCCGTTGTTGCGGTTGTTGTTCTTCCGGGACAGGTTTGGGGTGGCCATGAGGGCGAAGCGCTCGTCGGGGCAGCCGTACTGCAGCAGGACGTCGATGCACTCCTGGCTGGAGGCCTGGCGGGCGTAGGCCAGCGCCGTGTTCCCGTGGGCGTCGCGCGCCATCACGTCCACGCCGTACTGCGGGGCAAGGAGAGGGGTGCTGTTGGGAGCTGTGGTGTCAAAATTTCGGGAGTGGGTTTGGGATTGGATGTAAGGGAGGATGAGGGAGCAGGCAGGAGAGCAGCCTGACAACACGAGCATGGCAGCACTGAGCCAACATGGAAAAATATTTCTCGAGGGAGGGAGTCTCACGTGTGGGACAAAATCTGCCCCAGCGGTGTTCCAGGCTAAGGGAATCTCTCCGTCCTCATTTCCCGTGCTCTCCTTCACTTTCCAACAAGCAGCAGAGAGGCACAAACATGCTTTTCCACCACGGTGCCACCCTTAGAAAGCGTGCAGTGAGGAGCACCCAGCCCGAGGACACCGTCCCTGTGAAGCCCTCCGGGAGCAGGTCTGGCCCGCCACGCCGAGGGGCACGGCCCAGCCCCCTGGCCCAGCCCCGCCCCGGCAGCGAGTCCTTACCCAGATGAGGAGCTGCAGCAGCACCACGTTCCCCTTGCGGCAGGCCAGGTGCAGCGCGGTGCGCCCGTCCCCGTCCCCGCAGGTCTCGTTCACCTCCTCCCGCGTGCCGTGGGCCAGCAGCAGGATCACCGTCCGCAAGTCCTCCTCGGCCGTGGCCCTCAGGAGATGCTGGCCCAGAGAGAGCTCCAGGCACTGCAGCGGCGCGAGGAAGAGCTTCTGCTCATACTTGGCACGTATCCAGAGCTCCTTTTCTTCCCTAGGGAAGCCAGAGGGAACGGGTCACTGTCACCTGGTGTTGCAGCCAAGAGTGCTCAACCAACAAGGAGGTTATTTCCCCTTTCAAATTTATGTCAAGAAAGCCCTCACAGGAACAGTTCACCCAAACCTTAGGAACAGTTCACCCAAATCTTGTATTTTTAGCAATATTTGTGTTGTCCACCTTACTGTTCCTGAGCCAGTGCTCGAGATTGTCCTTGATGGATGCTGTGCCCACGGGGTTGTAGGATCACAACAGCCAGGATGTCTTAAAAAACCCTGGGCCAGCAAGAGGTCAGGGCAAGAGCCCCCGCTGTCACAAAGACCAAAGACACAACAAGCAGCCAGGTTCCACTTAAGGCTGGGAAACACACTGCAAAATAAAATGCACCCAATTTCTATATCCCAGACCAGAAGTAACCAAATGGGGGCTTTGTCCCCCTCCAGGTTGAGTTCCCAAAGGCATAAGGATGATCCCTCTTGTTTTCCCAAATTCAAACCAGCGCTTTGAAGCACCTTTTCCTCCTGATATATCAAAGAACCATCAGAAGCTTTCTGGTGCTATCAGGTTACAGCAGAACAAGGACTACAAACAAGGCCCTCCACTCGCCAGTTCAAAAATTACCATACAATTACATGATCTGAGAGCACCAGCCCCAGACAAAGTCCCATTTAGAGGTCCCTCAGGTAATCTGCTCAGCCTGTGAAAACCACAAACATCACCTGAGCCAGGCAACTGGGTCCTGGTGACAGATTCTCTCCTCTGGAGTACAAAAGGCCAAGCTCTGTTTACGCCTTTCAGCCCTGTTTACACTGCTCCCAGTAATCTAGTGTCAGGTTAGCCCTAATCTGTTTTTAAATACTTATGTAAACATCTCCTTCCACCAGCAAATCTGGATTAGTTTTGCATCATTTCCTGGGACATGTGGAGTGACCTTGCTGTGACCTGCCTGGATGCTTTCAGGCACAGCTTCCCAAAGCAGGCACTGCTTCCCTGCCCCGGCCACAG
Source organism: Promerops cafer (assembly GCA_013398275.1). Classification (NCBI taxonomy): domain Eukaryota; kingdom Metazoa; phylum Chordata; class Aves; order Passeriformes; family Nectariniidae; genus Promerops; species Promerops cafer. The sequence continues at coordinate 424,811 of VZSE01012484.1, read as the reverse complement.
TTTACCCCACAAACAGGGCCAGGGCTTTTCTTCAGAGCAAAAGTGCAAACAGAAAATTAACACAGAGAGTGCTTCTTTAACCTCAAGCCTCTGAATGACTCCTGCAAGCTAAAAGACACACCAAAAAAAACCCTCCTCAACCCATTTGGGCAGTTGCAAATTAACCTTTGATGGCAGGATCTGATAAATGGAGTATTGCTCCAGGTATTCCATATGGAGAGGAGGAAGAAAAGGAGTTCTGTTATCAGAATCTTTAATTCATGGTTTTTCTAATTGCATTTTTTTAAGGTAAAAAGCCAAACTAGAACCAGTGCCACAAAATGGATAAAGTAACACACAATCATCTACAATAAAATGGGCATTTTTGCAACAGTTCTACTCCCAGTATCCATCTAGATTATCTTCAAGGATGTTAGCAAAGATCTCAATGATTTTTAAACACAAACAGAGGTATTGAGAGTATAACCAACACATCCACTACAAGTTTAAAACATGCCAGACTGGAAAATGAGGTGATTCAACCTGTGCTGTTCACCCACAGACCCCACCCACACACCAGGGCTCTAAGAATTTATTTTTCATATGTCCATACATCCCAAAGGCAAAATATTCCTCAGATATGTAAGTAATCTTTTTTTTTTTAGCTTAGTCAAGGGTTGGCAAATGAATCCCCCTCTCCCCCAGACCATCTTTGGAGTGAGAGAAACTTTTGGCTCCTATAAGACCACTGATTGCTGTGATCACTGTGGCTCAACAAAAAGTCCCTTTCTATTTAGAAAAAAAGCTGTTTGACACAAGTCTCCCACTTCCAATGGCCACTCAGCCCAAACTGTACTAGTGATGCTAAACAGAGAGAATAACTGCTTAGTTCAGGCAGAGGCTCTCAGAGCTTGAGGCTGCTGGTTCACAAATCTACCATTTCACATTTGCTGTGCGTCGCGTGGGCAATCCTGATGCTCCTGGAGGGATGCAAGAAAGAGAGACAGGGATGCCCCAGTCCTGCTCAGTTTTGTCCTACTGCCTCAAAAGGCTGGGGAAAGAACAGGAAACTCTTCAGAAGTCAGTGTCACAGGAAGGGGAATGTGCTGCCACCTGCCTCAGTGCTGAGCACCAAATGACTTCACTCAGTAAGGTCCAGTTCCACCTCTGGAGTCACATCAAGGGTTGGAACTATAATCCAAAATAAAGGTGTTTCAGAGGGCTCAGGCATTTGGGGCAGCACGTCACTGACACCAGTATGGAGTGAGATTTAGGTCTTTTTCAACACTACAAACTGGGCACAAGGAAGATTTGGATGTCAGGGTTGAAAACGAAACCTCATCAGAGGTAGGAGGAAAAGCACACTGGACTACATACACCTCATGGACAGCCACAACACACAGGGACTGCTTTCCAATGAGCATCTAGAAAGCCAATGTCCACAAACATCCTCCTTCCATCTCTGGCACAAACCATTCAATTTGGATGGGAAGTCCTGAGGACTTTCATGGGAGACAGCTGCAGCTTGCATTCATCTCAGAAACCCTGACAACAAGACATAAATACTGCAATTGTTGCTCTGATGCCCCAATTTCACTTCTGGGATCCACAGCTTGTCTTGGTTGAGGTTTCATTTCCCCCAAGGAAGGCCAGTCCAAGAGCAGAGTTGTCAGCAGTAGATCACTTAACCTCATTGCAGTTCCCTGGAGGACCACTGCTCACATCCCCTGTTAGTTAATGAGCTAAAAAATGAATTATTGGAGCGGTCAGCAATAAGCAGGAAGAGGAGGCACAGTGTTTCATTTCAGCCAGCACTGACATACCTTTAAATAAATCAACTGAATAAGAGTACGAGGAAGTGTGAGGGAAAGCAACTCATCAGGAGAAAGACACTGAACCAGTCCCTAAAATAAAGGCTAGTAAATATTTCCCTCTTTTCCTCCCTTAACTGCAATCCTGGCAATTGTAAATGACCCTCTCCATACCAGGCACTTCCAGCTGTAGTTGTCAAAGCCAAACTGACTCTTTCAGTGAACTTTCAACAGCGGAGTCCTTGTCTCAGGACAAAGCTGGTGTGCTGTAGAAGCAACATCTTCACGTGCACTGATGGTCCCAATAACACCAAACTCTGGAGAAGGTCTGAGCTGCCTCTTCCTCATATGCAGCAAAACGAATAGATTATAAGCTCCTAGATAAACTTAGAGAAAAGAACAACAGAGCTCTAAGGTCAGATGTTCTTTGAGCCTTTTCTCTCTAAATATCTGCGTTCAAACCCTGATCTGTATCTGCTGGTACAGACTCCAAACCTCACTGGTTACACAAGGGGCAAATACAGCAGAGGATAACTGCAAAACACTCTACAGAACCAGGAATGAGTCACTCATCTTGTCCAGAAAGTGCCACCAAGCTCTGCTCCTGCAGGAGTCTCCATCACTCGTGAACCCCAAAAACACCCAGTGGTGTGAATAAGGAAATCCCTGCTGCAGCAGCAATACTGTACATAGGTAAAAGGTTATTAGAAACAGATGAGAATTTCAGTTCTCGGTTTATTTTGATCTAATTAGGCGCTTGCTTCTCAAGATAATGTCCAATTATTTAAATTACTCTGCCAGCCACATCACATCATTATTATGTGGAAACATAAATACTGGGCACTGGAAGGGGGGAGGGTAAGCAGGGAGCATCAGAGAAGAGAAAAAGCAGATTTGCTTTGAGCGCAGCCTCGCTCCAGGAGCTGCACTGTGTTTCCCAGCTGTGGGTTTGCACTGGAGATGCTCCTTGAGGAGCTCACATCCTACACAGCTCAGCCCCATCATGTGGTGCATTGGGTTTCCCACCCTACAAATCCCATCAGAAGCCTCATCCTGTTGGTATCCACTCTCCATCCTGACTCCTCCTCGCTCCCATTCCCCTCTGCCTTCACCTCCACTTGTCCCTCAGCTATTTGGTGGAGTGACATCAGGAGGCAAACACGAAGAGGATTGTGCAGGGTGGCAAAAGAAGTTGTGTTCCTACAGTGACCCAGAACTGCCTGAGTAGGCAACAGCACGTGGCTGGAGAGCCTGGGAACTTGCCATCAGAATTCCACAGCTCTGGAGCAAGAGCAGCCTTGTTCTTCCCAAAGCATGACTAAAAGGATGACTAAAATGTCGTGTCGTTATCCAGAGTTACTCACCACTTGTTAAAAAGCTGGATCAAATGCTGAAGGTTGAATTAGAAAGACAGTGGACAGCAGGTATTTACCATGGCACAGCACTGATTTCCCACCACCAGAAATAAGAGCAGGCTTCTTACAGGCACTTTGAAGTGAAGTTTTATTCTCCACACTTCTGACAACACTGATAAGTTCCTGAATTTTTTCATCCTTTCTTCTCTCTTGCTAAAGGAACTAATTCTGTAAGAGAGGAGACCTCTCAGTGGTGTCACCACGGTTGCTGTGCAGGTGCTGTGCCCGTGTGTTGCCATTTCTGGTTGCTCACTGAAGTACAACCCTTTAACGCCGTGGTAACCTGGCCAGCTCAGCAAGAGCTCTGCCAAATTTCCTCTCCTGTTGGCCAGCTGACAAGGTTAATGTGTCTCTTCCAAGAAAATGAAGTAAATCTAACTCACTGCACCTCCCGAACTCCTGGAAGAGCCCCAGGATGTGTCATTAGCTTCGTGGTCCAGCACACAAGGAGCACATATCACCTAATGACCGGCGCCGGGCAGCTGGATGTGCTGGGGCTTCCCGATTAAACAACCCCCTCTGGGATGATCCCAAAAAATGGCACTGCTTTGGACAGAGCTGGTGATGCAGTGTTGGGATGGGTAAAAGGAAAACACTGGAGAGGGCGGGGGACGGGATTGAAATGTTGGAGAAAGGTTCACGATGCTTTTAATTGCAACAGCAAAAGGAGGGAGAAGAAGAGAGGGTGAGAAGAAAGGGGCTAGCAGCAAGGAATTTCCAAAGTGCCTTCCTGCCCCGAGCAAAGCAGGAACTGGGAGGAGAGGCATGGAAGAGGAGCTGGGAACAATATGCTGAGAAAACACAGGGGCTTCCTCTCTCTCTGCAGGAGAAGACCCCTCTGCTGCATTGCAAAGGCAGCGCTGAGCAGCTGAGCGGCTCCGCGCCCCGCATGCCTTCTCCGCCCGGCCGCGTTGCTAAGGGGGAAGGCACGAGCCCACCGGGAATATCCAGGTCCCTGGCAAACAAGAGGGCTCCAGACAGCAAACAAAGACCGATGGGTATTTACTCCTTAATTACGGAGAGCTTTGAAGAAGCGGGTCCACTGTAAATCCCGCCAGCCGAGGGAACGGACCGCGATTTATGCGCGCCGGGGCAAAGAGGAAATAAATATCTCTCTGGCTCCTGATCAATATTATGAGTGTTTTGCCAACCTACAGGGTGTTTTATGAGCTGTAAGGACAGAAAGGGATCATTAATAATTAAATAAAGTCAACCTATTAAGCTTATTACTTCTTACAAGTTAAACATCCCTGACGGACGAAGGGCAGCCCCAAAGGAAAGCCGCGGATCAGCCGGCCCGAGTCTTGCCTTGGACTCAAGTCCAAGTGAGCAGTGTGGTAACCCAGCCTGGAAATGATTTAGTTAGTGTCTGATGGGGAACTTATCTGCCTGAGGACTGCATTCAACCCACTCTTCAAATTTTTGTCCAGGAGACAGACAATTCAGAGCTGCAAAATCATGCCAAATTCAGGTTACTTCTACTCTCAGTCCTTTTCAACCAAACCATTGTACCAAATGGCACAAATCCCTGCAAGTGTTCAAGGCCAGGATCTGAGCACCCTGGGATACTGGAAGGTGTCCCTGCCCATGGCAGGAGGTTGGAACGAGATGATCTTCAAGGTCCTTCCCAACCTGCACCATTCCAGGATTCTATGAAATACATTTCCCACCAGCAGCACCTCGCACTGTCAGGGACTCGTTTCCTGAAGCCCCCAGCTCTGGACCTTCTCCACCATTAACTCTCCTATTCAATTTTTCAGTTTTCCTTTCATAGCTGTGTGTTCCAAGGGGAAAAAAAAGCCCTGCTGTGTGTGAGGGACAGAGATCACTCATTTGTGCAGAGCTCAACGTGCTTCTCAAATTAATCACATCTTGCCTGACACTTACCAGTATCATCATTATTTGGATTTGGTGGAGCTCCTCCTTTTTCCCTCTCTCCTGACAGCATTCCCCTACACAGACAGGGCTCCAAAACAGCTGCTATTTCTGCACTTGTAGGTCACCCCTCCGTGGAGTAAGCAGAACCACTCCTTGAAGCGTTAATACACCCGCAGGATTTATCGCTGCCCAACATTAACCACCAGCCTGGCCGAGACATCAAGGTTTACTGACTTCAGGCTTTTCAGATAAATACCCTTCAATTGTGGGCTCTGATTTATCACAGAAAATTGCAGCCAACTTCTGTTTTCATTGCACAACACTCCATCTAATAATTTTTAAGGTTTACTCAATAAAATATATCGCACCTGAGGTTTACTCCGCGTAAAGTTAAGCAAAAACTGTGACATACAACAGCAGGGGATGCTGTGGGTACTAAGATAAGGCTTATTAAGTTGAGAATAAAAATCCTAAGGGTGACAGCTCTAAGCCCTGCAAGTTGTTTAAGTCTTTTCTCAATAAAAATCCAGGTTTTTGATTTGTATTTGTCCTGGTTTAGGGCAAATTTGGGAGAAAACCTCCAAAGGGATTTCTCTAGAAAGCAGATTAAAGTGGCCCCTCCCCCAGCTGGTTCAGGAAACAATTCTGTACCATTATGTGAAATGAAAACAGTCCCTAGAGATTTAATAAAAAGCTTGAAGAAGCCACAAGTTGTTCTTTTCCTCTAACCCCAAAAGCCCCAGAATTTTTTGAAACAGCATTGCCAGTGACATTTCAGAGGGAAAAACCCTAACAGTGATACACCCTAAGGATTTAGAGCTCACCACTGTCCTGAGGAGACCACAAAGACAATTAGAGGGCTGGAGCACCTCTGCTATGAGGAAAGGCTGAGAGGATTGGGAATTTCAGCCTGGAAAAGAGAAGGCCCAGGGAAGACCCAACTGTGGCCTTCCAGGGAGTCAAAAATAAAAATGGGGAGAGCTATTTACAAGGGTCTGGAGTGACAGGACAAGGGGGAATGGTTTAAACTGACAGAGTAGGTTTAGATGGGATATGGGGAAGAAATTCCTCCCTGTGAGGGGGGTGAGGCCCTGGCACAGGGTGCCCAGAGAAGCTGTGGCTGTCCCTGGATCCCTGGAAGTGTCCCAGGCCAGGTTGGACACTGGGGCTTGGAGCCCCCTGGGATAGTGGGAGGTGTCCCTGCCCATGGCAGGGGGTGGCACTGGATGAGCTTTAAGATCTTTTCCAATCCAAACCATTCTGTGACTGTGATTTTAAACACACNTCCAATCCAAACCATTCTGTGACATAGAAGAATGTCACAGAATGGTTAAACACATAGATTGGTGAAAACAATTTAAAAAACACCGTGAAGAGTGGAGGAAGGTGGATTTGTCCTAAGGTTTCTAATGGGAGACTTTACAAGAGTCTGGAATGCAAAAACCAGGAACAGCTCCCTTGCACCCACTCTCTGCTGACCAACAGGAAAGCTCCTGAGTTCAGGATCTGATTCCTTTTATATGCTGGTATATCGGTACCAAGGTAAACATCCACGCAAAATTGAACCCAACCCATATCACTGTGCTGGCTACCTGCAAAAAAAGCCTGATAAATGAGTTATCACTGTGTGGTTCTAGGCACACAAGTGAACTGCTTCCACTTCTTGGGTTGTCAACCTCAACACTTGGGCACACCACAAGTATTACCTAAACAAAGCCAAAAGCTGCAAGAGTTGCATGGAAATGCTAAAACCAAGGAGTAGATTTGCTTCTTGCCTGTTTTCAGTAATAAATATATATATGCAGGGAATAGTAATTGGAAATATGTACCTAATGCATTTCATTACTCGTGTGTAACCACACTTAACCTGATGTCTTAAGTGTATAAATCAAACTGCATTGTGCCAGTACCTAAACACAGACTGGAAATTTCAATTTGCCATACAGACACTCAGGCTAGAAGATTCCATTAATTTCCAATTTGTTAACACTAATTTTCTCCTACAGCAAGGCTGTGCTTAATGCAGCACTGTTTTAAGTAGAGCTCGGGAAACCATTACTTGTTTTTTTAGAAAGCGGCGGGGGGAAAAAAAAGAAAATCCCCTTCTCAAAGGTGGTGGATGGGCAGTGACACACAAATATTGCAACGCATAAATCTCAATAATCTGTGCCAGGTGAGAGACGGAGCGAGGTGGCTGCGTGAGGCGCCGCCATCCCTGAGCAATGTGGCGTGGAGCAAGGCTGTGCTCCTCCCATCACAGCGCATTAGGGATACCATAACAGTCGCTGATGTGAGCTGCTTTGGAACGGATCCCGTGGCAAACACGCCGGGGAAGAGAAATGGAGCTTCTCCTCTGCTCGCCCTGCTGGAAAGTGGAGGAGCAGCGGAACTGTGAGTGCCTTATAAATAATGAGGTGCGCGGGGAAGAACCCCTCGGAGGGGGCTGACAAACTTCCAGAGTACAAAGAGGTCTCAAATGAGAGTTTGCTTGAGGCTTCCATCATAGGATCAATAAGGTGGGGAAAGACCTCTAGGATCATCAAGTCCAACTGATCCAAAATGGTAAAAACATGATGTGGGCTCCAGGAGAAGCCCATCTTTACTGGAGGATCAAAAACTGGAGGAGGATGGTCTAATCGCAAGGCCTCACAAAGACCGTCAGAAATGTTTCTTGATCCTCTGTTAACAGTAACTCCTACAGTTTGGTTTGCAAGGAAAAACAAAAATCTTTTCACGGGGCTTTAATGGTATCTTAATTCCAGTAGAAGCAGTAAGACAATGCTCTTTGGAGTATTTGGGAAAAAAGAACACCCTCCAACCATTACACTGAATTTATGTAAGACATAAAAGAGAAAATACAAGTAATAAACGTATTTGAGCACAGACTGTGAAGAAAAACGCATTTGGAGCAGCAAGAAAATAAAACCAACTGCTTGCTCTGCACAAGTCAGCAGTGGGAGGCAGGCGAGTTTGGAGGTCCAAGGGCTGGGAGGCAGCTGGACAATCCCCATGGGCAGCATTTCTGGGATCCACATTCTGAAGATGCTGCAGGGATCTCTCCGCTGTCCAACTCTTCCCAAGTGACTTGGAGCTCTCCCTTCTGCTCCCCTCACCTTCTAATGTCTCCTCATTTGCATATCAAGTATCACAGAATCCTTAAGTTTGGAAAATACCTCCAATACCAAGTTCAACCTTCAACCAAACACCATTGTGCCCAAGGCACTTATTTCTGTGTCCACTCATTCCTTCAACACTTCCAGGGATGGTGACTCCCCCACCTCCCTGGCCAGCCCTTTCCAATGCTTAACCACTCTCTCAGTGAAGAAATTTCACCAATATCCAACCTGAACCATCTCACTGATGCCAAGGACTCTACCGAAATTGTTGATGTGATCAGACTCTTCCATCAGTCTCATTTATTAATGGCTATTTTTATTTAGGAAAAACGATGCCTTTTTTGGCAAGGTAGAGATCCCAAAGTATTCCCTCCGTTCAGCAAGTGATGGGACTTCCCTCCACCTCTGTTTTAGTGCTGTGCAAGTATTTGATGCCCTTCTCAAACCATAAATCATAATTAGTTAAAAAAAGACTGTTGGTAGACCTGCTCACATTTCTGGAAAAGCAAAGTGGATGAAGAATTTCCTTAGAATAAAAAGGGATGAAGACTTGAGAATCCTCAGCAGTTAACACCCAGAGAAATCCATGAGGTTCCTCTGACTAAAAACTGAAATCTCAATGCTTTCTTGTTTGTTTGTGTATTTTCAACAATGGGATGTGCAACACTGGGGTTGCCCAAATGTGTCCCAAAAAGGTGAGATTAGAGATGGATGTGGCTTTCAGAAGACATGGAAGTGCTCAGGTCCTGCTGAAGCTTTTCCAGTGCACCTCTGCCTATTAATCACTTGCAAAGCTTTAGGCTTTTATGATTTACAAGCCATAAGGTGGATGTTTGACAGTGGGGAAACCCACAGAAAACCTGACAGCAAAGAAAATCTGCACGGGGGACACCTGCCAAAAGTGACAGCAAGTTCCACTTGGAGAGCAACTCAAAGCTGTGCAGGGATTTAAATTAAAGCCAGAATTGAGGAATTAAAGCCTCCTGCCCAAGTGTTCCTGGTGCATAAGTGCTCTCTCTCTCTCCCAGCTACTTCCCTGCAAATCCCTCTTCGGGCCACATTTGGAAATTATTTAAAAAAGATAAAATATCCCTAATCTGTTACCAATTAGAAGAAACATGTGAATATTATTTTCTAATTTGTGACTCAATCTTAAAAGCGAACTCACTGAAATAATTACACTGGCTCCTGAATATTCCTATTGTGCTCCTGAAAAAAAAAACCAAAAATGAATAGTGGGTATGTCCTCTACTGCCTGAGATGCCCTGGGGCTGAATGTATCAATAAGAACCATCAAAGCCCTGGACGTGGACTGCCAAAAAACTGTAATTTCTGCTCCCTGGCAGCTGCAGCCCAGGGGTTGCCAAACGGATTCGTTCCCTCCTAATGGTCTTTGTGCAACTTGGGTTTGTGGCGAGTCAGGATGAGCCAAGGAGGCCCAAGTTGAGTGGCCAACACAAGGTGTCCCAGCTGTCCACTGCACAAGTGACCCCTTCCAGTTGTAGGAGCTCTGAGCCAGGATTTATGAGAGCTGCAATGGAGATTTCTTTGTAAAACCCAGACGTGGCACGACTTGAGTGAGTAACTCCTGAAAATTGGTAATTTCCTGGTGGTTAGCAGGAGAAGGCCCACCAATGGGGAAGCAGAGGCTGCTAATAAATTTATAGTGCGTTATATGCCAATTAGACCCCCTCAGCCCTTCAAGAGGCAGCACCACCAATCAGGTTATCATTCCACAAATGTACTCTTTAGGGCTGAGCTCATCACAAATCAATCCTGCATTTCAAGTGCAATTTTCATTAGCATTACCCGGGACTGCACTGGTGAAACAATGCAGGCAGGTATTTTCCTTCTCCCCTCAGAGCACCCTTCCCCGATGTCTCGTGCACAGCTATTTGCTCTTCCTCGTGGCACAGCCACGTCTCAACTTCAAATGGTAAATAATCATTTTGAATACCACATTAATCCTGCGCCGAACCAGATTTATTACACGCGTCACACGCGGGAGTTCCGCCGTCACTCGCAAGCCAGCCGTGAACCCCGTGCTTAAATTACATCCTTGCAGCTGACCACGCACCATGCAAGGCTCTGTCAATACCAGGAATCAGCAGCTCCCTCAGCTTCCCACCCTGTGACATCCACAAGTGTCAAGACACCCGACGCTGCTCGTTTGGGAATTCAGAAAGAGGAAAAATACGCCAATAAATACTCTGTAAGGTTTAGCATCTGCTTTAAACCTCTGGTCACAGCTTAAGTCACAGCTTTTCCTCTGCGCAAGCAACATTGCATTTTGGATGCTCTTCTTTGCTTCAGTTTTGCTGAACAAGGCCAGAAACAGCCTTTAGTTTTAGCTTGTAACCTATGGCAGCACAGAGATGCCTCCTACTCAGGAACACAGGGCAACCTGAGTCCTCAGGAATGCATTTTCCTTTTCTTTTGCTTCTCAAGCCAGGTACAGACCTTGGAGAAGCACACACAGAAACCCATCAAAGAATATCCTGAGTTGGAAGGGACCCACAAGGATCCTCAAGTCCAAGCCCCTGGCCCTGCATGGACACCCCAACAATCCCACCCTGTGCACCCCTGAGCATGATATCCAAATGTTCCATGAGCTCCTGAAGGCTTGGGGCCATGACCAACCCAACCTGACCCAACCCTAGGTGGGGTTAGAAATGTAACATCCGTGCTAGGTGGACTTCGAGAACGAAGACCTCCTAATGTAAGAATTCCCAAAGCAACCTTCACTTCCCTGCTTATCAGCCAGGTAAGGTTCTCTCAAGTCATGGCAGGACCAAATTTTACTTCCTAAACTGCCCCTGCCCCCACTCATTTTAAATTTTATGGAGTCTCTTCACAAAAAACCACAACGTAGCAAGAGCAGTGCCTGATGCCTCAAGCCTTGGGCTGTCACCTGCATCTTATTTCTACTTAACCTCTTAAATAACACTGGAATTCACTCTGTCCCCTGATGGGCGCTGTAATGAGAACCTCCTGTCAATCACGGCTCCATTAGCCGGGACAGACTTTCACTTCCTGAAACAATTTATTGGATTCCCAGAAGCGAATGGGCCCTGCCCCCTTTGAGCCGGGTTTTTTGGGGAGCTATTCAGCGGGAGCGGGTGTCCCTTCTGTCCCTGCTGAGCGGGGCATTGTTCCCCCTGCTGGCTCATGGAAACGGCTTCCTGAGCTGACCCACCTCTCCTTGTCCCGGCCAGGCGGAGTGTTTGCCAAAAACTTCTTTGGGCTGCTCAGTTCACCGGCGCAACACAAAACCCACCAGCTGTTTCCAGCCGCTGGGGCAGGGGGAGAAGCCAATCCTGCTGTTAACCCCTTCCCAACAAAGCCCCGGAGACCTGCGGCCTGTCATCCCCAGGGCAGAGGAGTGGGGCTCCCAGGTAGCTCCCTCTTCCTTAAAAACCAGGATCTGCTCTCCTTTAGCATGAAACTAAAGGCAATTTTGTTTTCCTCTTCCTCTCTCTTGGTTACAACTCAAATTGCAGCTCAAAGAAAAAAGATCTTACTAATAGAGGCTAAAACCACTTTGGTTGGAACATTATCTTGAGAGGAGAATTTCCATTTCCCCGAGTGTGTGCAGTCCTTACGAGGTTCATTTGCAATGAGTCTATCTGTTTTGATGAGATAATAAAATGCATTTTATTTAAAAATATCTCCATTTCCGCCCCCCCAAAGGAATTTAAATGGTCAGTTAATCTTTCTGCTTCAGAAACAACCCACTGAGTAAATAAAAGAGGGCTCAAGATTATATAAACCAAGATTTTTTCCTATTCTAACACTGGTCTCAAAGACTAAGATACAGATGTACCTGGGCATGGGCTGTGTGCCTTTTTAGTATAAATCAGTTTAACTTTTAGCCTGGGAAAGGGAAAAAAAATGGAAACAAGATGATAGTTATCTCCAGCCTTCTGTGATTCTCGAGTCAATAGTAAATGGGGGGACTCGTTAGTGCCATAGTGATCCAATCAGGATGAAATTATGCAGTCATGTAAGAAATAATATCTATTAGGCTAATTTAATCAACGAATACTTTACAGATGAATTAGAATGCAGAATCCAATTATTTCAAACATTTGGACTGTCAGCCGCTGTGTTTTTGAAGCGGTGGAAGGGGAGAAAAGGAAGGCTTAAGGATCCTTTCAAGAGGAGGGTGGCTGGGCTGTGTTTGTAGCAGGAGAGCTGAAAACAGCAGAAAAACTGACAACCACAATCAGCACCTTCCGTGGCTCCTGGGGCACCTTCCTCTGGGATACTGGCACAGACAGCTTGATCTGCTCTTTGCACTGGCTCATAATGACTCTCCCAGGTCTTGGTGATTTCCCCTGGCCAGCCACCCTTTAAAAGGAAGGTTTACACTCTAATGCCAAGGGGTCTTTGGTGTTGCCCAGCTCCATGGATTACATTTATTCCCTCTATGGCACCATGCCAAGAGAAATGGGACAGACAGAACTACTACCAGAAGGGGAAATTGGTTTAAGACACCACTTGACTCAAAAAGGAGGGGACGAAACTGGGGGCTGTGAGTACCCAAACCATGATCCAGCCTGACTCAACATCTGCTCTGCTGATGCCTTGTCAAACCATGAGAGGATCGTGAAGCTTGCCAGAAAACCATCATTGCTCCACCAAGGAGACTCAGGGATTGGCTCCTTGCTATAGAATAAAGGCACATCCCAATCCCTCTGTGGAGAATTTTCTCCCTAGTCCACTGGAATTGCTGTTTCATAAAGAAACAAGAGCGGTCACCCTCTCATTTTGAATAACAGAATGGTTTGGGTTGGAAGGGACCTTAAAGACCATTTCATTCCAACCCCTCTGCCATGGGCAGGGACACCTTCCACTATCCCAGGTTGCTCAGAGCCTCGTGGAACATCTCACACACACACACAGGGCCTGCCCATCCCATTTACCATCAGAGCAGTTATTTCAAGACCTGAAGATGGCAAAGGTGCGTGTTTTGCTCAAGTCTAAAGCACAAAAATGACATTTTCCCCCCTCTCTCGTCATTAGCAGAAGTTACTTGTTTGTACAGAGAAAAACAAGGCTACAAGAAAGTGATGGATACTTTAACCATGTGGAATATCTTTAACAAAGAGCTGAATGTGCTTCGCAATGGAGATTGAACTGAAAAAATTCATTTCACTCTCTGGGCTTCAGCATTTCTTTTGACTGTTGGAGTGATACCATGAAGAACAGAGCAAACCTGGTGCCTGCTGCAGAGTCTGGATGCCCCACTGCTCTGGAAGGTCTGCGCTGCGATTCCCATCCTACCTGTGTTCCAAACATTTTTCTGCCCTGTCATCCGGAGCAGTAAATGGACTCTCTTGCTTATTTAAACGTTTAATGCTCTTCTGATGCCCAAATTATGCCTGTTTCCCATGATGGATTAGCACAGAATACAGCAGTGACAATTTTCTGCAATCTGCGGAATATCAAATTTTGATTACTTCAGGAGGAAAAAGTAAAGTTATAAGCAAACTGATTGATAAGGAGCAGAGGAATACTTCATGTGGTGGCTCATTGGGAGCCTTGATGAATGCCTGGCAGGACTGTGATGAGTCCCCACAGAAGACATGCAATAACTCTGAGGAGATTTAAGGTATTTATTGCTCAAATAAAACAAAACCAAGTGACACAAGTAGGTGAAGTAGCACCGGGTGATTACAATCTGCTGATCAAGACCAAGTGCAATTCCAATTTTTTGCAGAGCAAAAAAACAAACTAATTCTCCAGCTTGCCTACAGAACACTGATGGTTATTTTGGGAATTTTGGATGCTGGCTTTCTTCAACGAGGAATGGGGTTGTTTCAGTGTCAGGTCTTTATGGCGGATTATCTTCTAGTTAAAGCTGGCAGTTGTTCTGCTTTTGGCTGTTAAATTATTTAAGATAAAATGATATATATTTTCTATCTATCTATCTATCTATCTATCTATCTATCTATCTATCTATCTATCTATCTATCTATCTATCTATCTATCTACCTACCTACCTACCTACCTACCTACCTATTCCATAAAGCTATAACACATATAAAATATATAAGGTTGGACTTGGAGGTCCTTTCCAACCTTAATGATTCTGTGATTTCCTCTCTCTCTACATGCACACGTTCCCTGGGCCCCACTCCCTTCCAGCAGCAGCTTTCCCAGCTGTGAGGAATTCCCAAAGGAGCATCCCTAGCTCGGTGCAAGCACTGCCTTTTGCTCCACAGCAAGCTGTAGAGAGAGCTCCTCGAAGGGATGAGCTGCTCTCTCCTCAATTACAAATCTCTCGTTCGGGGCCTCCACGGCAATAACATGTCAACAATCTCCTTGCGCTGGCAGAGGCAGATGTGACCCCTTCACTCTGAAACAGTTGCTGAGCTGTGTCTCTGTGAGAATCCCTAAAGCTCTCCCTGAGCGTGAAGGGACTTTGTATTAAAAGCATCTTCCCCAAAACAGTTCAGACTGAGGGAACCTTCTGAGAGATACGAGGGAGGAAAAAAGCCACCAGTGAAGAGCAGGATGCATTTGAAGGGAGGGCTGCATCAGAAGCACCTTCTCCTTCAGAGAAGGGAGCTCACTTGAGCCCACAGTGCTGTTTTGCTATTAAAAAAGGCACTTGCAGTTAAGCGGTGAAGAGAACTGATTTTTTAAATTTTCAGTTTACTATTTCTGGGTGGGGTTGATGGATGTTTTGGACAGAAGGGGCTGAAAGGAGGCTTTGTGAGCCAGGATGATTAAAACAGTTGTCTTAAGCTGAGTTTGTCTATTGTGAAAAGAAGTGGGGGAGACTCCAACCAATCCATCAGCAATCCACCGCCAGATGCAGGCACTGATTAGACACGACAGCTTTGCAACAGGTTTGAGATCAAAGTGCAGTAAAACTAGCCTGGCTGGCTGTGTGTGTTTGGAAAAGCTGCCCAGGAGCTACAAGGTTTTCAGCTTTTCCAACTCCAAGAGTCAGAATGGGAACATTGGTGGCTTTGGTGGCACTTCAAGGAGGATAAAGAAGATCCTGGTAGGAAAACAAAGGATGCTTAAAATGCTCAATCTGAGAACATGATGGATTTGGAAGGTTCTTTAATTTAGGGACGTGGCAGGGCTGGGTCAAGGGCTGCACTGGATGATCTTGGAGAGCTTTCCCAACTTTACCCATTCCATGAACCCATGATATTTTAGATGCAAAGTGCAACCCAATGCACAGTGTGTATTCCCAGCTATCCAAATAGATCATGCAAGAGCAAAGACCAAGGACCTGCTGCCTTCCCTGCAAAATGCTTGGACCTTCCAGGGCCATCACATATCCCAAATCACTTGCCCTCTGCTGATAATGCTTAGGATGAGACTCCTAAGCTGTATCAACCCATTTTGTTAACTGTAAAATATTCTTCCACCCTGAAGGAAAAGGAATTAGTGATTATTCTCAGATCTAAACAATGTGACAGACTTAGCTGAGTATTTTGCACAGCTTTTATAGTGAAAAAAAAAATTGCTACTGCTGATGTGATCTGGCAATTAAAATATTTTCCATCTGACAGACCCCAGGCAGCTCCCACCAAGAGTCAGAAGGAGCTCTATTGAATTCCTGAGCATTTGTTTTTTAGCTCCTGGGTGAGACCAGCATGGATGGAGCACTGAGAACTGCTGGGTGAGACCCTAATTGCATCTTGGTGGGCATCTGATCCCAGTCCCTGTGAGCTGAGTGCCAGCAGTCCCAGCAATCTTGATGTTTGCTTACGGTCTGTCTTTTGGGAACGGCTTCCGAGGGACACAACAACCTGGCAGCTACCTCCAGTCCTGCCTGGATGCTTGGGAAAAAAGCTACAGCTCCCTCAGAGATCAAGTGGGCAGCAGCCCCTTAACAGGAACTGGTCTATGAGCTACCACCACATGTCTAATTAATGACCCTGCCGGTCGCAGCTGGAAGAGCTGAGCTGGGGGTGATTAATTAAATTAGCTGGCAGAGGAAATTACAGTGGAAAAGCCAAAGTTTGATTGCTCCATAATTAACCACAGTGCAAATAATATCTGCATCTATAACTTCCAGCGATGAGATCAGAAGCCAATTGAATTTGGCACTGATTGAAGCTGTAAATATCCTGTGGTGAAAAATGATAGGTTTGTTCTGAAGGGAAAACTTACAGAAATGGACATCCAGCGGATGCAGGAGGGGAGCAGGGGACAGGGAGGAAAGAGCCCTGGAATTAGATCTTGATCTCAGCTGATTCCTGCAGTGCTAAGATGTGAAACAGGAAGAAATATTTTAAAATCTGAATGCTGTGAGATTCCTTACCAGAGCTTTGGTGAATCTGGAAAGCAAGGGCCACTGAGATCATTCTATCCCTTGCCTTGCTCCTCAGCCTGTGTTTCCTACTGGTGGCAATCACTGCTTTCCTTGGGAAAAGACTGCACAGCTGAAGAAATACCCAGCCCAAACACCTCCTCCCTGTGCCTACCTCCTCCATCCCCTACTCCTGCTCTTAGGAGCACTTTTTGGAACTACAGTAACCCATTTTTTTTCCAAGGAGATCACATCCAAATGCCTGCAAACCCCCCAATCCCCCTCTAAATCATTATCATTTCATTAACCCCCTTAAGCATCTCCGGCTACTCACTGAAGACTTGAAATATTTCTTACCATTCTTCTCCAGAATTCCCTATTTTGGCAAGTTATGGTCATGGTATGCACCCACCACAATCCTGCATCATGTTGGATTACTGTGAGTCTTACCCTCTTCCATTGCTGGTGAGTTCTGGCTTAAAGAAAGCTCAGATTTTCAAACCGTGGCCTGAAATGCAGCCCCTCAAATCTCCAAATGAGCCAAGATTTATTTCCATGCTTCTCAAACTGCTATCCAATGGACTCTTTCAGAAAAACTGCATGATCCAGGAAATACTTCATTTTCATTTTTTTTAAAGCAGTGAAACCGATTTTTCCTGAGTGTTGAGTAAAGTGCACTACATACACATACAAAATAGTATTTCATATTTTGTGTATTTGATTTACATTTTTATACATTATCTTGAATTTATCAAGGATATTTTATATACACTTGATAAATTCTTCATAAATGTGCTTGATAAAATATATGCTTGACCATATTATATTTACTTGATAAATATGTTTCTCCAAAGGGAATCTACTTTGTGTGGACCAGAACCATCCCATGCACCAAATCTGTGCCTTCTGCTCCAGACCAAAACACTCCTGTGGATATTGGCACCTACTTGGCCATCAAACCCTCCTCACCAGGGCACTCCTGGTACAAAAAAAATTAAAATTCCACAAAAAACCAACAGCACAATATTTAATAGTGAACACACAAGTCCTGCTCTGCTTCGCCATTTCTTTCTGAAAATCTGGGGGATCATAAAACCAGCTCCATTTTATGTGACTTTATTACTCCTGACAACACAACTTTTTGGGGAGCCCTGAGAGCCCTCCCTGTAAGCTGGATTGGTTCCTGCATGTCCCATTACTGCAGTGAGATGGTCTGGCTGGAAAAAATGCAAACCAAACCTCTCCCCCCCAGGATGCCAAATGCACTTTCCTCTTACAAAATACCACATTTGATGTTGAAGGCCATTTTCCTTCTACTTCTGAGGCATCCCATGCGCTCCTCTGACTCCTATTCCACACCTTAACAACACACTGGTATCAAATGAGCTGTGTGACTCCACAAAAATGCAAATGTGGCAACAAACACCAGTTAAAAATCAGCTTTGGACATGTATTGATTTCAGGAGTCCCCAAACTTTGTCAGAAGAGCCATTCTCATCTCTCATTTCACCTGGAACATTCCATCACACATCCTGCACATCCCTAAACCTTGTCTGCTCCTTCACACCTCCCAAACACCCCAAGACCCCTTGTAAAACACACCATATCCTTAAAAGACCATTCAAAATGCTGGTGACCGATTTTTAACAAACAAAACTCTGCATTTCAAAGGGTCCTTTGGCTGCTGAGTTTGTCCAGCCTCCAAATAAATTTTGTGTGATGGTGTCCACAGCTGAAACCAGAGCTGGGAGCACCTACACCAACCTAAACTGGAGTTCCACCACTCAAAATTGCAATTGCAGCAGTATTTCAAATATTAACATTTATTTTAAACACTATTTTAAATAATAATATTGTTTTATATAATAATATTAACTTTTCTCCTTGACCAGAAGTCCGAACAAGTAATCCCAATTATTTTCTGTAGCTGCTTTCTTATTTTCCACCTTTTTGCCTGAATGCAACAGGTGAACCCAAGGAAACTCAGGAATCTATTTAGGCCTGGTCTGAGCTGTGGGAGGACAAGTGGCCAAAGCAGATCTGGTCTGGAAAGGCTAACACAGGAGCACACACATGTCACTAGCAAAATATTAGAGCTGCAAATTTTGGCTTCTTGAGATGAAAAAGTGAAGAAGTCAACTTCTGAGTATCACCTTTTCATAAGGCACCCTTCAGTTTTAGCACACAGTGACACAATCCTGTCCTCTCCACTAGCAGAGGACTCTCAGAAGCATTCCTGGGGTTGTGATTTAATCATGTGTGCACCTCAGTTTCCCAAGCCTGGCTGGTGCTGTACAGACAAGTGAAAATACAATAAAAACATCATTTTGGAAATTCTGACCTGGATGAAACCAGGGAAATGTAAATCTTTTGGAGGAAAAGCCAAGTTAGCAGAAGATTTCTAGGCCATGACATAATCATCTGTTCAGCACGAAGGCTTTTTGAAGCTCGGCCCATGCACACCTTTTGAGGCTGACCAATTACCAAGACACGGCTTCTTCTCGCTCCCCAAATTCTCACACAAAAAATGCCTCAGTGACAGGACTTTGCTCTGTCTGCACAATCTGGTTAATAGGCACGGGGAGGGATTTCATCTCCCTCTAATTCCTGCCTCCCACTCCTCACCTGTTCTCCCCTCAGCACATTTCCAGCTGCTGTTTTTAATTACTTGAGAGCGGCTCTGATTTCTTCTGGTTACTCGTTTCTGCTGGGGCTTTGCTGCTGTCCCCCACTCCAGCACCCACACACGGAAAAATCCAGCTGGAAGAGCTTTACCCAGATGAAGAGAGAATATTTGAGAGCTGTGGGGAACCTGCATTTGGGCTGCTGTGTATATCAAGTTTCAGTCCAGTCAAAAGCCGGCACCATCTTTTCACTGCTGCCCTTTTCATTTAGTTATCTTACTGAAGTCTTATCTCCCCAGTCCCTTGCCATAGGCTACCAGCTTCCTGCAGAGCCAGAAACAAAGCTCAGTCTTAAACAAAGGGGGGAAAAAAGGGAAAAAAGCACAAAAGAAGGTTGGTCACAGTTACTGTTAGGGAGCCCTGCGGGTTCTGTAGCCAGGACCAAAGCGAGGGGATGCTGCTGCTTCTGTGCCTCGTGTCACCGGCCAGCAAAGCCACCAGGAGCAGGAGAGGCACTGCCTGCCTTCAAAGCACCCCCAGCACTGCCTTCAGCCACGCTCTGCTGTCCCAGGAGCTGAAACACATCCAGCCAAACTCCTGAAATGAGCAAAAACCACAGGAGCAACACAACCACCACCACTGGTGAGAAGAGCTTGTGGTCCGTGGACACAACCGTCCTGCGACATCCCAGCCAGGGAAAAGATAATCCTGGGGACCACCTCCCACCCCTCCTCAGATTTAACCACAATCAGTTCATGTATCTCTTTAACAGCAGAAAATGCAGAAAGAGCAAAAGGAATTTATACAGCAAAGCTCCCCCAGCACAAACCAGGAGTAAATTGGCTTTACAGCCACGTCCAGAGAACAATTTGAATTATGTTTGGTTAAACTGCCTGGGGGAGAGCTCCTGTACAGAGAGGCAGATGTGACCTCAGGGCAGGAGGAAAGAAAGGAACAGGTTAAACGTCAACTACACAGAAACCTGCAAATAAAAAGCAAATATTTTGCATAAGATTTCTTTCTAACAGAATAGGTGTTTTTCAATCTGCTGGGTGTTTCCCCAAGTGCTTGACTGACAGTACTTCCCAAAACACTCACAGATGAGCCTTTGGATCTGACCCTGGCACCTCATAATAGCTGATGCTTGGCATTGGGCATTTTTTAACTCAATGGCTTTATTTTGGCCTTTTTATTATGGCCAAAAATGGCCTTTTTATTATTATTATTACAAGTTTCAGCCTTGCAAACAGCTGAATTTCGAGAACAAACAAGTGTCCAGTGTTTTTCCTTTTGGAAATAACTGATGAATACCTGGTGAAAGAGCACCTTGGTAAGGCTGCCCAATGCTTTAGACAGCAAACCTCATTTTCCAGTTGCTTTTAGCTTGCCATATTTAAGATGAAACTCTCCATTATGTATTCCTCAGGTGCTCCTCAGGTGGAGTAGCAGATATCCACACATGTGGCATGCAATTTAATTCCAGTGTTAATGATACCAAGGAATTTTCTGAGGAAAACTAACCCACAGTGGTTTCCATCTGACTCCTTTTCAGTGACCCTGGCCTTTGGCCATCAGCCTGATGTAAGCCATGTTTCCCCTCAAGTTATAAACTCACCATCCATTTTTTTCCCATCTGAAATTAACATTTTGTTCTAATTAGCCCTTCCATTCCTCGACTGTAGTTCCACACTGGCCCAAGCAGTTTCTAACAAACACAGTGATGGTCTTCTCTGTTAGTGAGCTCTGAGCTGACCTTTTCAAGTGGCTGTTGGCCAAGCAGATGTGAAGTCCACTGAAAACACACTGGTCTTCAAATCTCTCTCGCTCTGGTAGGTGTTTGGGAGGGAACTAATACAAAAAGAGAAATAATCAGTCTGTATCTAAACTGAAAATTAATTTTGAAGCCAAGATCCTACATGGTTTTGAGACCTTCAGGATAGGCACTCGCCCACCCACCAGATGGGTTCTTATTCCAGCAAACAAAACAAAACAATAAAAAAAATGGAACAAAAATCACTTTTTCTATTGCTTATTATCAACTTATGGACACTGTTTTCCCTGAAAAATTCTCCTTGTCAGAGTCCTGAACTCAAATCCTAGATCTCTCCAAGTTTAACAGCTCATCAGCTTCTTTTTCTAGGCAATTTCAGCTTAACTCGGAACTTTTCAGTGTGGCAGCCAAATCCACAGAGAAGGAGAATCCCAATTTGTCAAGAACTCAGCAGAATAAAGGTACCTGGAACTGACTGTTGCTCCAAGCCCTGTCCAGCCTGGTCTTCACTTCCAGGGGTTCAGTGAAGTGGTACTGATGCTATTTAGATTGAAAAGAAGAACAGCACTGCGGCTTTTTTAATAAATGCTTTCCTAATCTGCAGGAGGAGACAGAAGCCTTTCCTTTTCAGGTTTCTCTTTCACCACCGACGAGGAAAACAACAATTGTAATAATTATTGCAAAGCAGGCTCCTGTTTACCAAGAGTCTGAGCTTTTATCAGAGGCAGCTCTGCACACAAGAAAGGTGCAGCTGAGCCGGGGAGCATTTCATCTAAAGCACTCATTAACTTGGACAAGCGGGGTCGAGGGTGTTGTGGTTGTTTTGTTTTGATTTTTAATCATCCAGGCATCTCCCAGGCTGCCGTACAGGCACCGGTGTTTTACCCGATCAGCTCCTGGGTGACAAGGGCTGCCAAGCAGCTGCAAGGACAATAAAACAGAATATTACTACTACTACTACCACCACCTTTCATCTCTGGAGTATTGCATTTCAGCTTCCACGGCCTCCAAAAGGCTGAAGTCTGACCAGCAGCCACCCAAGCTGATGTTCCACTGGCCTCACTTAGCTCTTCCTGTCAGATGCATTTCCTGGAAGCTACTGGTGAGTGACAATTTTATTTTTTTGTTTCAATTTAATTGCAAACCACCCCAGTGTGGAAGCACACGAAGGGCTCACTCCTCCAGCTATATCCTGGAGTTTACTGGCAGCAGTGAATCAGTCTCTTTATTTATGTCTCTGTTTGAGAACGCGATGCCGCTGTAACTAATAATTTATCCATTTTCCTCATTATCTCCATGAAATATCTGCTGTCCAAAACAGAGCTAATAGAACTCCAGCTCGCTGGGAGTCGTGCTGCTCAGTGGAGTTTGGCCACCAGGAAGAGCAGGAGTGAGTTTTTATTGATCCCCAAGTCCAAGCTGGAAACCCTAACCCAAACCTTAAGTCAAACCTGCGGTCCCCGAGCAGCTGCTGGGCCGGCAGCAGCCCAGCTGTCTAAACTTTATTGGCAGCAAATGTCATTCTTGCACACGAACTGCCTGCCTGGAAGAGCCAAAGGCACATCTTGGGCTATCACATCCCATCACGTTCCCCGACGAGATGTGAAAACCGGAATGGGAAACGTCAACAGAGTCCGGCCGCGGCGAGGAGCGGGGCATGCCCGCTGACAAGCGCGCCGCCGTGACAGAGATGGGCTTGGAGTTGCAATTAGTGGCACTGTCATTTTCGGGCGCTCCTGCCAATTAATTAAGGCTGTCAAATGGAAAAACAGCGGCATTCACATGATAATTTATATCGGGAGAGACTGGCCTGGCAAAGCCGCCGCTGCCGCCAACAAAATCCCCTCCGAGCGCTTCAGAAAAAAATAATAATAATAAAGAAAATATATAAAGAAGTAGGAAGGGGAGGGGGGGGAAGAAAGAAAGAAAGTTAAACTGTCCTTGTTATAATTGTTAACTCTGATCGCTCAAGTAGAAGACGGGCTGATTAAAACTCCAAACGAGCCCCCAGCTCGCTTAAATCTCAGAGTCCGGAATGATAGAATCAGAGGAGTTTATTCATACCATTAAGCCCCAGAGAACTTAATTGAAAGAAGAGCATAGCCTGGACCTTGACAAGCGGGAGGTCACAGTAATTGCTGCCGGACATATTTAACATTAAGATAATCAGGCCATTAATTACCCTTTGGATCATTAAATCAGCCAGTTGCAAAATGAAATTTCTGCCTCTATTACTCACTTGAGAGACCACAGGGGTGGCTTTTAATTTATCAGTGAGCTTGAGATACAAAGGACCAGGCTTGGGGAGGAAGGAAAAGGGGGAGAAAGGAGGGGGTTTGCTTCAGCAGAGGCAGGAATATCAATCCGCCATGCTTGGTGATCGTGGCAAATTAACTAGGTAAGATAACCTCAGCTTCTAAAGGCAGAAGCTGGGGG
The DNA here is from genome assembly GCA_013398275.1 of Promerops cafer. Taxonomy (NCBI): domain Eukaryota; kingdom Metazoa; phylum Chordata; class Aves; order Passeriformes; family Nectariniidae; genus Promerops; species Promerops cafer. The sequence goes on along the minus strand of VZSE01012484.1, from coordinate 401,503 downwards.
TATGTAAATAGATGAGGGCAGACAGGGAGATCAGAGCCTGCACACCACTTAGCAGGATAATAAAGGAAATCATCCTTGATTATCAGTGCTAATTTGGACACTGCCGGTAGCTTGTTATGCGTGTTCTGAGTAGCATTTAATTAATTCAATTGCTTGTTAATGAGGGAAGTGACATGTGGGGAGCAGATGCCACCCAACTGCAGATGGGTTCTGGTCAGCCCTTCACAATAAAATATTTTTTTTTTCTTCTTCTTTCTTTTTTTTTTTTTTTTAAAATTTATTTTTACAAACCTCCTTCCCCCAGCCCTGGAACGGGAAAGGTGTGGAGGAGCACTGAAAAGGCACAAAACACTGACCTCATCAGGCCAAGATCTGCCACAGAGCTGATAACTGCAGATACAGAGGTACCCGTGCTCCCCCAGGCCCCATTCCTTCCTTCTGCCAGGAATCCAGGACCAGCAGCACCACAAACTGATGGCCAGAAGGAGCAAGGGGTGAGGGAGAGATGGAACACGGCAGCCCTACAAGATCCAGGATGCGAGAGCAGGATCTGGAGTGCTCCATTTCCCTGGGCTCGCCCTTTATCGATGACGAAGGATTAATTATTTTTACAAAGAAAAGGACTGATATTTTCATGGAAGGCATGGTGTAATTTTTTTTTTCCGAGTCACCCCCCAGTGACCAGCTCGGCATCGCGGCCGCTCTCCTCGGAGCAGCACAAGCCAGGCTTTGGTGCAGGACTGTAAAACTCAGCTCAATAGAGTGCAGCTGCATAATGTTGTCCCTGACACCATTAAACTGAGTTCATTAGTGAGCAAGGATCAAACTGGATCTTCCCTTGCAAGGCGAGAGTCAATTCCCACCACGGCCGGCTCCCAGCTCGCCGCGGCTCAGGCAGTGCTGGGTTTCCCTGTAACCCTGGGTACCCAGGATAAACACACAGACTGCTGAGCCAACAGACCCGAGCACAGCGGCTGCTCGTGCTCCAAGCCCCAGCTAAAGAGCTTAAAACTGCGCCTCAACTTCTGCAATCTACTCATCCCTCCGTTCAAAACCACAGTTTTAATGGAGTTGGACGTTCCACCTGCTTGTGAATATTCTCAAAAAGATGCCGAAATGGTGGAGCTCTATCTGTGAGTAGCTAATGCAGGTATTTGGCATTGTCTGAGTAGCAGAACAAGAAATGTGGCTGGGATGGTGCCCGGATATGACCCTGCCTTCCCTCAGCTTGCCTGGCAACTTCCAGCCCATGGAGGTGGCTCATCCATCCCAACACTCCCAGGGAGACAGAGATGGAGTCCTTGGGAGCTCAGGGAAGGAGGGTGAGGGAGCAGATAACCATCTCCTGGAGCAGGCAGAGGGACAGGGGCAGCTTGTCTCATTTGGAAAAGGCCAACACCACCTTGGGAAGTCCACGGTGGCAAATGAGTCTGCAAACCAGAAGCCACATGAGCATGAGGACAAAGCAAAACAAGTGAGGTGTGTCCAGAAAAAGCTAAATACCTGGTAGGAGGTGGACACACCAGTGCAATAGGCAAAGAATTCCCAAGCTGGCTCCCCACACCTCCAACATTCCTCCACGGACCTGCTCAGCCCCACAGGGCTCCTCCAGTGCTGCAGCACTCCAAAGCAGCGCTGTGAGAGTGTGCTTAAACAGTATCAATAGCAATTAGAGGGAAAACCCTGATCCCATCCCCAGCCCCCGTTAATTGTTGCAACATTGATTTACTCTAATTTGACTTCTCACTCCAAATTAAACCCACCTTACCCAAGGAGGGACCACAGGCAAGCTCCCCCCGCTCACCCCCTCCCCTCCAAGACAATAAATTTAATATTGAATACACTTGGAAGAAAAACCTGGCGGTTGTTGCAGGATCCATACTGAAAGATCTTTTTCCTTTTTTCACTCTTTTTCTTTTTTTTTCTTCCTGCGAGTAATTAAAAGATGCTTTTCTTGACTAATGATCCCCCTGTTTAGGAATGGGAAGTCGATACTCCTTCACCAGCAGTCAGCTTCAATTTGTCACAGGCCTCCCGAAGTTTGAGCGGCGTTCTCGGGGCTGCTGGTAATTGCTGGAACCAATTACCAGCTCTCCAGAGCTGACCTAATCAGGGACCCACGGACAGCACAGCTCAGGGCCAGCTGGTCCCTGTTCCCTTTCACACTCAAGTGTTTGCCTGTGCTTGGGTTTTCCGCCGCTTCCCCAGCTTTTCCTGCTCACCGGAGCTCGTGTTTATTCCTCCTTCCTCCCCAAAATCCCAGAAACACCCTCAGCTCTGCCTCGTGCCACTGCTTCACCCTGCACCACTTCCTTGGGGATCCCACTACACCTGTGCTCCCCAGACCTTCCAGCTCAGTGCCACAGGCCATCCTGGGTGTTGCTTTTCACTTACAGGGGCACTGAACGACCCGGAGATCTGCCTGAAGAATTCCAGGATGGTTTGGGTTGGAATGGGCCTTAAAGTCCATCTCATCCCACCCCCTGCCATGGGACACCTTCCACTAGACCAGGCTGCTTGGCTCTCCAAATGGATGTGACCTGGAATATATTGATATTAGAGGATATACCTGGGCAATATATCCCTGATCAATGCAGGAGGGATGATGCCTTTTGTAAAGAGCCTCCAGGCTTTGAATTTTACATTCCCTCCTATCTCAGAACCTTTCTGGCCTTCAAAATAAGTGTCCAGGTTTATTTTTTCCCATGATTTGCCTGGATGAAGAATCTGAAGTGCATCTGAGTGGGCTAGAAAAGGACAGAGGTATTTCATGGGGTTTAATCACAGAACATCCTGAGCTGGAAGGGACCCACAGGGGTCACTGATCCAACCCCTGGCCCTGCACAGACACCCCAACAGTCCCACCCTGGGCATCCCTGAGCGCATTGTCCAAACACTCTGTGCCCATTCCCTGGGGAGCCTGGGCAGTGCCCAGCACCCTCTGGGGCAAGAACCTTTCCCTGATCTCCAGCCTGACCCTGCCCTGGCACAGCCCCAGCTGCTCCCTGGGTGCTGTCCCTGTCACAGAGAGCAGAGATGGGAACTGTCCCAGGGGAGGAAGGTGCAGGCCATGATAAGGTCTGGAATTTGCTAATACTTTATTTTTGAGTGTGCAAAATTCCTAAAGGGGTGCTGTACTCACAGCCCGGCACAGCTCTTTTCAGAAATACTGGTGACATTTTTCTGGGTAAGATTCCTTAATTATGCCATGACCTAGAGTAGCCATTTGGCAAATCCTCCAGTCAAAAACCATCTCCATGGATCCCTCCACCCTTTCCTCTACTCCACAGAGACACACAGGATGCCACTGCAAGCATACAGCGATCAGTGCCAACCTCTCCCAGGCTGAAGGGACTGCTTTGAAAGCCACATCAAGACTTCCAGGTTCCTTTTAGTTCAGCCTGTGAACACTCCTTGAGCCTCCCAGCCCAACAGTTCAGTACCTGTGGAGCAGCTCATTACTTCTTTTATTTTGTGTCCCTAGAAATATGTGGATTTCCACTGATGGCTTCATCTCCAATAGAAAGACACAACATGAAAAGGTGAAACCCACCTGATCCCCTCTAGAAGTGTCTATTAAGGGCCCATCACAGAATCAGATTCCCAGCATGGTTTGGGTTGGAAGGGACCTTCAGGACCATCTTGTTCCAACCCCTCCCATGGGCAGGGACACCTCCCACTGTCCCAGGCTGCTCCAAGCCCCATCCAGCCTGGCCTTGGACACTGCCAGGGATCCAGGGGCAGCCACAGCTGCTCTGGGCACCCTGTGCCAGGGCCTGCCCACCCTCACAGGGAACAATTCCTAATTCCCAATATCCCATCCATCCCTGCCCTCTGGCAGTGGGAAGCCATTCCCTGTGTCCTGTCATTCCATGCCCTTGTCCAAAGTCCCTCTCCAGCTCTCCTGGAGTTGCCTCTTCCCCCTTCAGTCCCTCAACAACAACAAAAGGAAGGTTTGTTTAACCCTCCTTGCAGGGCCACTTTAGCTGCTTCCAATAGAATTCCTCATGCAAAACTCCAAACAGTGTGAGAACGTGGAAAGCAGAGCCTCAACCTGAAGAACTTGAATTTATTTTCTCACCACAGCTTGGACAGAAGGATTGTGATGCTGGCAGAGACCAAAGAGAAGCACAAAAGGAGGCACACACTTGGAAAAAGCAGAACTTTCTGGTGTTTACGTGAAAAATTGCATTTCAGTCCCTGCTGCAGACAGCAGAGGAATGGGAGCAGCAAAGCAAGATTGCAATTGCTTTGTGGGAAAATATCCCCATCATCCTAATTCTGCTTTTTCTAGCACCTCTTCTATCACATAAGCATGAAAAAAGCTAGAAAATCCTATCTATAAAATGAACCTTTTTGTCCAAAAATGTTGCAGTGCAGGAGAGAAAGTGCAGTGATATCAGTGACAGTCAGAATCAGCTGGATATAACCATGAAGATGCACAGAAACAAAGTGGGAGGATTAAAATAACCCCTGACTATGAAATACTAAGAGAAAAAAGTTGATTTTCTAGAAGTAAAATTCAATCCCAAGTGAATTATTAATTGAAATGGATGGCACTCTTTTCATCACAGTCACATGGATTTTAGATTTTTCATGATGTTTGTTATATGACTACTGAAATAATGTAATTTTTTTTTTTTTAATAGAATTCCAATTGACTGCAAGCATTTTCCTTTCAGGTGTTTAGAACTATTGCTCCATCTCATCTCAGCAGTAAGGAGCAACACATATTTGTGAGGTGCAAGGATATAAAACCTCTGTATTAAAGTGATAGTAATGACCAAAAGTTCATCTCAAATCTACTTGACGAACTCATTGTGTCTAATAATACACAGGTAGAGAGCAGACATCCCATTTCTGCCTGAACAAAACCTCTCTTTGGGGCTCCCTGAGCACTTTTAAATGCACAGCCATTCATCTAAGTAGCCTGATTAACGTAGTGGCTTCATTCTCGAAGATGAACCAAAGGTGGCACCACAAATTCATTTTTCAGGGCTAACGAAATAATGCAATAAGAAACAGTTGACTTTATTACACACAACAGCACAAACCCAGCCCTGCTGCAGGAGGTGGCCCAGGTACAGTGATCCTTCCACCTGATCCAAAACTGGAAAAAGTATTCTCAAAAAGTCTGTCTTTGACACTGATCAGATTAATTAAGCATGAAACCCCCTAGTTTTAGGTAGGACAACACATCACAGGAAGATTTTCAGTGTGTGCAGCTATGAGAGCCAGGTAAAACGCTGTTCTCAAAGGAAACACCCCCCCAGCAGCTCAGGGTTCCACATAAATCACACTCACACCCAAAGTAACCAAGTCCATGGCCAGCAGGACTTTGAACACCCCTGAGCAGAACCAAAGACCTGACAGCCAGGTACAAACTCCCTGAAACTCTGAAGGGTGGTTATTATTGACAACCTGATGGTCCAAGAGGCAGGAACTTCGTGGCCCACCGAGACAAGGGAGCACATGACAGCATAATTTAGATGGAGGAAGAAGCAGGCGGGAGGTTTCCATCTCCCACTGAACAGAAAACTGCAGAGCTGCTGAGGGAACCTCCACAAGAGCGAGAAAGTAACGAGGTCACTCAACTTTTGCCACCTCCCACTTTGAGACACGTTCTTCCTGGGCACGCAGTGAGGACAGAAATAATGATTTTTCCACAAGGGAGAATTTAAAAGCGGCAGCGCCACGCGCCGGGCGAGGCGGAGTGAGCCAAAACCCACCTGGTGGAGTCTGAGGAAGGCTTCACGTGGCCTTGGCTGTTCTCCTCCCACACACTGTTGGCCAGCTCGTTGCCAATGGCTGACATCACCTTGATGAGCTCAATGGGCCAATCGTCCAGGTCCAGGGAGCGCACCCGGGACAGGTGCGTGCCGAGGTTGCGGTGGATACCTGAGCATTCGATGCAGATGAGGGCTCCCAGGTTGAGGCTGGCCCAGTCGGGGTCTGCAGGACAAGGGACACAGCAATTAGGACAAGGGAACACCCAACAGAACTTCCCAGCTGGTGTTTGTGAAGGTTTTGGCTCTGGGGGTGTCTTGTCCGAAAGCGCAAGCTGGGGGGTCTTCCAGGGTCAGTGGAGATGCCAACCCTTCGGAGAAAACCTCAAGGAATAAAGAAAAATAAAATGTGGTGTCTCAAAAGATGTGTCACTCCACCTCCAGTCAAAAAACCCCCTATGAATTAGAGGGGAAAGGAGAAACAAAGGAAATACAACCATGGTGGTGGGTAAAGGATGATGAAGCAGTGAAGAGAGCCCCTCCTTGGGAGCCCAGAGCTGCTCGTAGTCAGTTGAAAGGGAAAAAGGAGAAAAAAAATAGAGCCTAGAAACAATTATCTCGTGCTAACTACATCAGCTCACTCAGTAACCACCCACACCAGCAGCTCCGTGTGGCTCTTCCATCTGACTCTTCTCCCATCTCCAAAATCAGGGGGATAAACACCACGATGGAAACGTCCCACTTGGAACAGCCCCACTTCCAGGGCACGAGCCAGAAGGATTCCACCCACCCAAAACAACCCCACAAAGGGTGAGACTGGGGCAAACCTGACACAAGATGGGAAATTGCATTTCCCAACATGGTTCAAAGCTCTTTTGCCACTGTCCTGTGTAATTTAAATCTAGATTTGTATGGATTGCCTTCTCTCCAACAAACATTCACCTTAACAAATGCAACTGAAGACACACGAGAGGAATTTGTTTTGTTTTTTTCTAACCCCCTGCTGTCAGATCTTTTCTTCATGCCTTACTCTGTGCATCCCAAAGAACTACCCCAAATGCCAAGCAGGAAAATGGGGATTAATTAAGAGGGCAAGCAATTCTTATTCCTATCTAAACAAAATGTGGAGTTGACAGAAAATGAATTTCCAGTGTTTCTTTCTGTTTTGAAAAACTCATCCAAAGACTCATCTCGACTTTGTGTAACTCACAATTGAAAAGCTATTTCTGGCAGCCAGAATATATGGAAACAAAACATTCTCTAGTTCTTTGCCATGTCATGTTTGGAGAAAAAAATAGGAAAGGAAAGCTCATAATTTTAATTGTGAAGTTCACTGAAGGCACTGACTGACATTTTTCAACCAGTCCATTGAAACCTGAAAATGCAACCGAGAAGAAAAATCCCCATTTTATTCCACTTGAGCAGAAAACCAGATCTTTTGTGTAAAAGTTCCTGTCCATACCAAGTCTTATATTATACATAATTTAATATCTACATTATAGATACACAGCATTTCAGATCTCCAAAAATCAGGCAAGACAAAACTCCTGCCATGCTTTCCAAGCTTTTGGTACAACAACTACAACAAACTCCTTTAATTCCATAATTCTTCAGATACCTCCACTGTTGTTTTGCCAGTGGGAGAACCAGTGGTGTATCTGAAACACACTAAAAAACCCCCAAAACCCCAATTTGTTGGTATAAATTTGAACACAGCAAGTAATAATTTGCAATTTGGAAACTGTGACTCAGATGAAACCCCTGACCTGCAAAGGCCAGGGTTATCCTCACAAAAATCCAAAGTGCAATGAGCTCTAAGAGGCATGAACTGAGAATGAAGCAAGAGAATGGAATACCAACGTACATTATTCCAATTATTCTGACACAGCTGGTGTTAAGGACCTGACCTCCCTCCCAAACACCTCTCTACCTGAAGCACATGTAGTGCATTTTGTACTGAAAAAATTCTTTAAATATTCACCTGCTTCAGAGCATCACAGAATGGTTTGGGCTGGAAGAGCCTCTCAGTTGCCAGCACTGCTACGACTGAAGGAGTCCCCCAAAACAACCACCAGGAAGTTGCATGAAATTTTAGCAAGATATTATTTTCAATTTCAACAATCTGACAACACACAGCTGAGTGGGAAAGTGGCAAACGAGGAAAGGCAAGGGCTGAGCTCCTTATAGAAATGAAAATTGTTATCACCAATCCACACCACAAGTGGTTAGAAACCTGTAACTATTCAAGGCTGGGTTTTTTTAGTTTAAAGCTGATAGAAACCCAGCTCCCTTTTCCTGCTGATGGTGAGAGTAATTCTGAATTGGAGGATGCTCACAAGCACGTGGCAGGCGTGGACATCAAGGCTGGACGGTGAAAGGAAGAAAAAGCCCACTCAGTGCAGCTAGAGGTGCTTTACTTAGAATTGGTCAAACAAAAAATGAGCTTTTTAGCACCACTCAATATAGCCAGATTACAATTTTCACCTGTTCATAGTCTCAAAAATGCTTGGCTCACTCCTTCCCTGAAAACCTCTTCTCCCCACTCTGACTCGCACCTCAATCAGCTTCACCATCTGGAGGTGGAAACTCTCTCAGGAGAATAACCCCTCCCCACTGTCTCCTTCCTCCCTCTGGATCCAAGGAGGCTGATGAAATGCTGAACCTTCCTGAGGTCAGCAGCTGTAAGATACCCCTGGGCTGAGCAGAGGGAATTGCTGGAAGGAGGAGTAGAAGAGCCAGGGAAAGAAGAAGCAGGGGTGAAGGCATCTCGAGTTGCAGCAGAAGAGGAGAAAAGTTTGCAACTCTCCTTTTTTTTCTTTTTTTCTATTCTGCACGAAAAATTAAATTTTGAGATGGGTAGGACAAGATTGCCCAAATTATTATCTCAGTGTTTGGTTTTCAAATACAAAATACATCAGTGATTGGACTCCTGGACTGGAAAACTCATGATGAGAATGCACGTTTTTAAAACCTCCCTATTTTCTTCTACAACAGCAAAGACCTGATGTTCCATGTTCTCCAGATATCTTGAAAGAAGTGACTCATATTTATCCTCTGGCAGAGCCAAAATCCAGAAATTCAGCTGGGTTTGCCTAAACAATGGGATCACCTTGGGTGGCTTCTCCAGACAAAGTCAGCACCGGGACTCAGCTGCTTTGGGAGAAGGCAACACCAGTTTCCTTTTGAAACATGGGATCAGATCTTGGGCACAAACTCCAGCTCCTAAAGAGCACTTTGCCTCTTCTCTTGCTCTGGGATGGGAATGTTAAAAGGAGAATATTGAATGACTTTAGCTGGAGGCTGCCAAAGGGCCGGGATGCTGGCGGCACACAGCTGCTGGATTTACATCCAACAAAGCAGAATTCCCTGGTGAAACAAAGTGCTGCATCAAGTGCTCAAAGAGCTCCAGAAAGAGGAAGAGTAGGACTTCTGAAGTGGAAGATTGATGGCTCTTGAACAGAGCTGAGGGATGGCAACATCTCACACTCCTGTGCTCCCAAACATCTGGCTCTGTGGAGATGCAAACAGCATCAGAGTTCCACGGAGAGCTGGGGTTTGTGATGTTAAGTGCTCTGGGGTAAGGACCTGCCCAGGCAAGGCAGGAAGGGAGGCAAGGGAATAAAGCAAAGCCCTGCAGCAAAAGCAGCAGGCTGAGGTTCACCTCCTCTGTGTGTGTGTGTTTTTACATTCGAAGATCCATAGCTTTGGAAATATCTCACATTTTTCCAAAGGAGCGACAGTAGCCCTAAAATCAGGAAGGTCAAACAGCAAGAGGAGTCAAAGAGGGTATAAATCATCTCTGAGAATACAAACAAGTCCAGCTGAGATTCCAAAATCATCCCCCCCATAGAAGCTACACCACAGAGTGTTGCCAAAATGGGCTGTCCCACTCTGCCCTCTCCCAGCATCGTGTTCCTGGCACATCCCTGCTGCTGGCACCACGCTCGGGGGGCCAGCTTGACCCATGAGCAATCTGGCTGAAAACCAGATTGGGTGGGGGGGTAAAAAACACCCAAAAAAGCAAAAAAAAAGAGCGCTGCTTTCCTGCACAAGTGTTTTCCTGATTAAACATCCAGCCTGGCTGCATAAATCCTGGGATATGTGCATGGCTGGGGAGAGAAACACGAGCCTTGGGGATGGTGTGGAGTCTGGGCAGAGCTGAGGTGGATCAGAAGGATGTTGTGGGTGTGGAAGTTGTCTGCACTGCAGGGATTGCATCATATATAATATAACCCCCCATAAATATATAGATAAATGTAATATATGTATAAATATATATCTAGTTAGCAAGGCTGGGAAAACGCCACCCGCAGTGGAGCAGGACTGGGCACCACGCCCACCGTGGGCTGCTCAGGGGCAGCAGTGAGTGCTTCCAACGAGCTAAATATTCATGTAAGGTCACTCCCAGACCCCCTCCTCCTCATCCACAGCACACCACCCTTCCTGCCTTCCTCCCTGCTGCATCAAAGCTTTGGGGGAAATCTCAATGACTGCCAGGTCACTATGAAAGCACACTAATAAATAAGACTTGCTTTGGGCTCCAGGTGCTAAATACCACTCAAACCAGGCTTTGCCCTGGTTTAGCATGTGCTGAATCACTTAGAGTGAAAGCAGAGACCAAATTATTGGTGCAAAAGAACCTGTACTTGTGTACAAATGTTCTTTTTACAGTGGGGTGTCAGAATGCCTTAGACCAGGAGTCAAAATCCCAAGCGGCCAATCTTTAAAAATAAAAATCACACCTGAAGAAAAATAAGGGAATATTTTTCCATTTTAAGCATGTGTAAAAATCACAAGGAAAGTTCTGACTTCCAAATATCAAAGAAATAAAAATGCACAAGTTCTCAGTCCTTTAGCTCCTACAACTAATTGCTTTAGAGCAAGAGAACTTCCTTTCTGTGGCTTTGTTGCAAACCCCTGGAACTAAAGAGCACCAGAATAATGGCCTCAGTCGGGGTTAGTGAGGTGAAGCACAGCTCAAAGTATTCCTGAGAACACTCTTCTGAACACTAAGTATATGTTTCAAAATATAAAAAAAAAAAAGGGGGAAAGAAACACAAAGGGGAAGGAAAAAAAAAAAATCCAAAATCAGTTTTCTAGTATCCAGATATAATGAGCAATGACTTGGGTTTCTTCTGACAAGCAAGCCTAAAAAACCAAACCAAAAAAACAGCAATCAAGCCCTATCTCTTTGAAAATATTACCATGGCACGTGTGCTCTCACCACGCAAAACAGGAGGGAAATGGAAGGGACTGATGTCAAACAGCAAACTTTTTGCCTTTTCTTTGAAGGGAAGTACAGAAATGCTGACATTCAACGTGAAACAACGAGGAGAAAAAATTAGGATGCACTTGATGCGGCAGATATTGAGCATAAATTAAGATCAAACAAGTCTGGTTAAGCAAAGTCCTTAATGAAGCAGCAATGTGCAAACAACAGAGGGGCTGTGAGAGCAGGGAGGCCAGGGCTGGGTGCTCCCGCAGGCCCTGGCCAAGGAGAGGAGGTCAGAGCTGGAGGCAGGAGGCTGTACTCACTCTGTGCCTCGCAGTCCACGCAGTGGGCATTGCCTCTGATGTTCCTGATGGACTGCAGGGCCATGGCCTCGTTCTGACTCGTCAGGCGGGACTGCGGGGAGTCAAAGGCATGAATGAGCAGCAAGAACCCAAAAAACCAAATGACACAACTGTCACCTGAATGGACAGCAAACCCCAAAGCTCAGACCAAGGTCGAATGAATTCGGTCAAGGAACCTCAAGTCTTGATTTGCCTCTCAAGGAACAGTGATCCTTTGGCATCTCCAAGACTTTTGGGGTCTCCAGCCCAAAACAGAGGGAAATGGAGCTTGAGAACGAACCCTGCTCTTCCCAAGAGCAGCAGCCACACTGTAGGTTTGCTTCTTGAGATAAATGAGATAAGAAAATTATTTTACAAGATCAATTTCTTTTATTGATGTGTGTGCTTGTGCTAATGAAGACTAAGGGACGGTTTGCAGAAGTGGCTGGAACTTTTTCATCATCCAAAGGTCAGACTTCACCCTGTGGCTCCTGCTTAAATGCTCCCCACGATGACCTGCCCATGACCTGTGCTTGGGGAGACTCTCCTGATGCACAGGCACTTCAGCTCTACCCAGTTAAACTGCCTTGAGGGCTCCCTGAGGTGTGATTTAAGTGATTTAAGCAGGACTTGTGGATATCCATGACACAACTTCCATGGGACACCTGCTTAACCTGTCCAGCCAACTGCCCTTTGCTGTTCCAGCCAGTTCTTCTGACATGCTTTGGGAACCAATGAGAAAAACCCCTCTGAGCCATTGCCCAGCCACTCTTTAGCCTTTTGTGTTCATATTTTTATGGAGGTGTTAATGTACAAACTTCCCCTTCTGTGCTCTGGTAACACACACATACCAGAATGTGTGAACCCATGCAAAGCAAGAAGCATGTAAGCTGAGATTTTCCTCCATCTCAGGAATATATGTTGGAAATAAACCCATTTTTTAACACAAAATGGGAAGTAAATTGTGTTATGATGATGGCAATTACTGGTGTCTGATCTACTCTGGCACACCAGGGCAATGAAAGCAGGCATTAATTTAAAAATATGAGTCTCTTCCTTGCAGTATAAAATCATGAAAGACAACTGTTAGGTGGGTAATATTAAAGGATCTACAGTTCTGGACAATTATTGGCCATTTCTCTCCCTCAATCACCACTCAGCACCTTGCTCTCTCCTGTGAAGTGTTTACAGACACCTGCACTCAAGACACAGAAGTTCTCCCAAAATGAGCTCTGGCTGAAGACATCTCAGATTTTTTGAGAGGAAAGGCAAGCAAATTCCTTCTGTCATCAAAGGAAAGCATTCAAGGGGGAAAGCTGCTCCTCCCAGGCCATGTTCTTCCCTCAGAGAGCTGCAACGCTGCTCAGCTGGGAGGGTAACACACACATCTTGAGGAGTAGGGGCTCAAAACTGAGAATTTGCTGTCGTCCTAATGAGCACCTAACCCATGGCTTCTTGCCAGTATTGCTCTGTGCTCCATACCTTGTTCTTGCTGCTCTCACAGGACTGTAAACTGGCCAGGATCTGGCTCTCTATGGCTTGGACCCACGCGTCCCTCTCTTCGTAGGTGGTTGCTTCAAAGTGCCAAGTCTGGCCCGTGAGAGAGACGATGATAAACTCAAAATTTTCTTCTTGTTCTGGAAAAAAAAAAAAGAAAGAAAGAAATGCAATAGGAAGAAAAGATTAAGTTAAAGACAGTGAAAAGTAGCTGAAACAACCTTGGTTGATAAGAACCTCTATTACACAACGGCTTTAACTGAAGGAGGGCAGATTTAGATGAGATATTGAGGAGGAATTCTTCCCTGTGAGGGTGGGCAGGCCCTGGCACAGGGTGCCCAGAGCAGCTGTGGCTGCCCCTGGATCCCTGCAAGTGTCCCAGGCCAGGCTGGATGGGGCTTGGAGCACCCTGGGATAGTGGAAGGTGTCCCTGCCCATGGCAGGGGGTGGGACTGGATAATCTTGAAGGTCCCTTCCAGTCCAAACAATTCTGGGATTGTACAAATTCTGTAATTGCAGGTCTGGATGCAAGGTTTGAGGCTGCATCTTGCCCTGCACACTGCACCAGGGAACAACCAGGATCCACTGCTTTTTCTCTCCACATGCTATGCAGATAAAGCACTGGTTTGGGTAAATACTCAGTCCCTGTGTTTGTGAGTTTGGAATCGAGTCTGTACCTTAATCAAACATAAAGTGGCCAACAAGCATCATTTAGATTTAACCCTGAGGTGCTAAAAGCTGCATAATGTAAAAATCAAAGGGTGCCACAAAATAAAAGATGAATGGACCACACAGAGCTGACAATACAGAAAATGTAACAATCTACCCTCTTCTTTCAAGCAGTTTTTACAAGCACAGATATATTAAAGCAGATGTGGACATTTTCTCCTCTACAGCATAAATACTGGGATAATAATAATAATTACTGGGCTATAATACAGGATTAAAATCAGTTCAACCTATTCAACATCCACGTCCGACATGGGAGATGAGAAAATGATGTGAGAAGCCAGGAGAGAGGGTCAGTGAAATATCCTTAGGGCTACTGGAGGATAAGGACAAGTATTCAGGCCAGAGGAGCAGCACATGGAAATACCAGCAGAACTGAAATAAATGGACACACTCCCCACCTACACATGGGACACCGATGCCAAATTAAAAAAATCAAGGAAGCTGAGACAGAATAAGTGCAATTGGGAAGGGCTGGCACGAAGCATGAAAGGAAAAGAATAATAGAGCACAAAATTCTGGTGAACATCAGCCATAACGAGCTTCAGAAAGAACATTTTGTCCGATAATGACTTATTATATATTCAGAGCCATGACACTGCTGTGGTTCCCTCATCATCCATAAACATGCAAAGATCAGGGACAAATCCAGCACCAGATTTAAAGACAGCGCTGCTGCCCGCTGGCAGCTGTGTTCCCAAGCTCTGGGACAAGGGGTTTTCTTGGATAAGCTCCATGTCAGCAAGGCCAGCGCCTGCACTGCTGTAAGGATGCCTCAAAACCAGCAGGAGGTGGCTTGGCATCTTGAGGTGGGGACAAACACGGAGCTGAACGTTATTTCCAGGTGCAGGAAGGCACCTGAAGCAGCAGTTTTACTGAAAAACAGTGCATGGGATAAGTGGGAGAGGAAATCATGGAATATCCAGAGTTGGAAGGGATCCAGAAGGATCAAAGTCCAACTGCTGCCCCTGCACAGACCCCCCAACAACCCCACCCTGACAATCCCTGGGAACGTTGTCCAAACACTCCTGGAGCTCTGGCAGCCTTGGGGCTGTGCCCATTCCCTGGGGAGCCTGGGCAGTGCCCAGCACCCTCTGGGGGAAGAACCTTTCCCTAAAATCCAACCGAAACCCCCCTGAGACAGCTCCAGTCATTCACTTGGGTCACAGATGAATGATGCACAGCTACAACTGTTCCATTTTAGCAACACTGTGTTCCAAACAAACAGGCAGAAACATTACCCAAAACNCAACCCCACCCTGACAATCCCTGGGAACGTTGTCCAAACACTCCTGGAGCTCTGGCAGCCTTGGGGCTGTGCCCATTCCCTGGGGAGCCTGGGCAGTGCCCAGCACCCTCTGGGGGAAGAACCTTTCCCTAAAATCCAACCGAAACCCCCCTGACACAGCTCCAGTCATTCACTTGGGTCAGATGAATGATGCACAGCTACAACTGTTCCATTTTAGCAACACTGTGTTCCAAACAAACAGGCAGAAACATTACCCAAAACGCCATGAATAAATCATGGCCAAAGGCTCGTTTATCAAGCAGAGCTTTCAGGGCTTCACGAGGAAGATCTAAGAGGAACTGCTCCACAAGAAATGAAGTTACATTCAGTCCTGTGCACTATCTCCTGTAGGACAACACAGTTAAGGTCTCTGCAGCACCACTGAATCCTCTGATCTCCTCTTTAATGATGCTGATCACACACACATGGGGCTGGTTTGCCCAGCAGAAACAAGCCCAGGAGAGCTGCAGCACCTTTTCAGGTGAGGCTGGACGGACATTTTGAGGTCCAGAGAAGAAAATGGAGCTGGGGAAGGGGCTGGAGCCCCAGAAGCCCCTGAGGGAGCTGAGAAAGGGGCTCAGCCTGGAGAAAAGGAGACTCAGGGGGGCCCTTGTGGCTCTGCACAACTCCCTGACAGGAGGGGACAGCCAGGGGGGTCGGGCTCTGCCCCAGGGAACAGGGACAGGAGGAGAGGGAACGGCCTCAGGCTGGGCCAGGGCAGGCTCAGGGGGGGCACCAGCAGGAATTTCTCCATGGAAAGGGTGGTCAGGCCTTGGCAGGGGCTGCCCAGGGAGGCTTGGACTCACCATCCCTGAAGGGCTTTAAAAGATTTGTAAATGTGACATTTGGGGACATGGATTAGTGGTGAACATGGCAGTGCTGGATTAACTGCTGCACTTGATGTTCTTGTAGGTCTTTTCTAACCTTCATAATTCCACGATTCTATAGCCACTGAAGCTTCAGATTTACTCCCCCAAAAGCTGTGCTGGTTGAAGACATCTTCCCTAGTTTTTTCTGCTTAAACACACCAATAATTTTTTTCCCCCGAGCTCAGCTGTGGAACAAAGCAGCAGTGCCTGCTCCATGTCACCCCCAGGGCAATTCCTTCAGAAGACAAGGAACAAACCTGTTCCTGTACGTCCTTAAGCACAGGACAAAAGAACAGGAAAATCCAGGCGGGAGGATGAAGTTGTTCACTTTTACTCTTCAGTCAAATTATAGGTTGTGCTATTTAAATCCCTGTGAGCCCAATCACAAAATTTTATTAAACAGTTTTCCATGTTTAACAGTTATTCATGGAAAGGTCCACTATAATAGTATTTTAGCACCATCAACCTGTCGAAATCAACCTGCCCAATTACTCCAAACTACATTAATAACACCGGATATTACACTAATTGTGTCCAGTTTCTATGCAGACGAGGTCCCGGGGGGCTAATTTTGCATCCTCAGGGGCAAGCAACTCAGCCATCAGCCTGATTTCACCAGGAATCCCTCCTCATTACACAAGTCCAGGCTGTCAAACTTTTTTTTTTTTTTTAAGAAAAAAAGGTTAATGGGCCAATCAGTCATCAATTATTTCCTGGAAGGGCAGCAGAGGAAGGGTTAAAGTGTGAAGAACCAGCTGCCACCAACTTCCATTTGGAAGTTATTATCAACAGGAGATGTCTAAAATGCTGTTGTTGTTTGTTTTGCTTTTTTTTTTTTGAAGAGGGAAGGGTGGCTGGGATGGGAAATGAGCCAAAACGATGAGATTGTGATGATATGGAAGGAAAAGCACAGGTAATTTTTTCTTTTAGTGGAAGCAGGCATGGAGTTAGTGAATTTCAGGGTGCCCAGATGTGGCTGCCCCATCCTTGGAAATGTTCCAGGCCAGGTTGGACAGGGCTTGGAGCAACCTGGGATAGTGAAAGGTGTCCCTGCCCCTGGCAGGAGCAGAATGAGATGGGCTTTAAGGCCCCTTCCTACACAGATCATTCTGGGATTCCAGGGACACTCTTGTCACCATCATCTTTCCACACTCAACTGCATTTAACCCAAGTTCACATTTATTTTGCTCTGCCAAAAACCAGACACTGCCACAGCCCACCCACTTCTGGAAAACAAAGAGAGAAAATTTCTTAGCAGCAATGGATTGTGGAAGAAAAAACAAACGTTCAGGGCATGGCCTCACTGCCTTCCCCTACCCATGTGTTTGTGATGTGGGACTGAGCTCGGGTTTAGAAAACCACACTGAAAACTACCACAGGATACAATCAGTCCACAACTTGTTCCAGAGAACTCCATTTTAAGTCTATGGAATGTAGGGAAAACACACGTCCAGGAGCACTCACACCTCTCGGTATCTCTCAGGAGTGGTTCTAAACAATGTGCACAAATCAGCTTGGTCTCCATTTCCACCCCCCACCTCTTCTACTCTCAGTATTAAGAACTGCATAAATAACCACTGACACCTTGCACCACTGATGGGTGCAATTCCAAGTCACAAAATCCTAGGAGATCAGGTTGGGAGGGGCCTCAAGGATCACCTGGTCCAACCAGGTCCAACCTTTTAGCATGGAAAGTCAACGGGAGGCAAGGGCTCCTTTCTCCCATGCAGAAATCACACCCATCCTAAAAGCTGGCTTTTAAACAAATAAATATTAAGGTATTTCTAAGAGGCATCTATGAATATGTTGCCAGAACCAGGAATAAGACTGGATCTTCTGGCTTCCAGGCCAACCAGGCTGTGCATTTGTATCTCTGCCCAACACAGCTGTCTGATATCAGAGGATGCTGGTGCTGCTGCTAATTAACAGTAACTCATCATGCACATCTGGAGGGTGGTGCCACTCACACAGGAAACACTTCCCAGGAACAAGAAGTCAAGTGCAGCACCAAAACCCCCTCGAGGGCATGTTTCAAATGCTCCTGGAGCACCTCCAAGGGCCGAGGTTACAGCCTGAATCCCAGCCAAGCCGGCCTCAAGTAACACCCAGACCTATTTAAGCTCCTTTTTCATCGCCTGCTCCTCCCTCTCCTGAAAATCTCTCCTTCTCAAGCACCATAACCCTTCATCCTTTCAAAAGGAGGGGAGGGAAGAGCTGCTGAAGTGCCCTGGGAAGCAACAGGAGTTGTTTACAAGGCACAATTTGTTTACAACGTGTTATTTACGTCCCACGCACATTAGGTCGTGGTACCTTTTGCCACTCGGTGTGAATTACCCCCTCACTTGGCAGATAAGTATGTTTATTAGCAGCCTCAATTAAGGAAATATTTGTGCCATGTCCCACTGGGCATGGCTATGCTAATACTTCTCTCCCCTTTCCAAACCCAGTGTCTAAATCTAATTAGTTTTGAAAATCAACCCTATCAGGACAACGGAGCTCTGCTATCGCTTGCCCACAGCTCTTGGTAAAGGTTGTGTTCCACTGGAAGAGTTTTATTCTGGTTTATATCACGTTTATCTGAGTGGTGCTGAAAGGCTGAAAGCACTGAAGCCCTCTGCCTCACAGGCTCGGTGTTTTATTTGGGTGCCAAGACAACACAAATTGAAAGATTTCTAAGAATTCAGTTTAGACAGACGGGATGTAACTTCCTGCAAGGGCACAGCACCACAGCAGCAATAGCATCACTCTGAAACCAAAGGCAGCTTGGGACTTCATGAGTATCCAAACAAAAAAGTTTTCCCTCAGTGCCCAGCAAGTCCAACCAAAATCACACATGCAACAGTGAGGAGGGAAAAAATCAGGATTTAATATCTTTATGCATGCAGAGTACAGGCTTTTAATTCCTTAAAGATAATCCTTCCTGCTGTGCTGCAAAATCACAAAATCACAGCGTGGTTTGGGCTGGAGGGGACCATAAAGATCATCCAGTTCCACCCCCTGCCATGGGACACCTTCCACTATCCCAGGCTGCTCCAAGCCCTGTCCAGCCTGGCCTGAAATCTCTTGGTATAGGAGAAATTATTCTGCATTTTAATAATACTGCCATGGTAACAGGTACAAGGTACTCTTAAAACCAGAGTGTGGTGTGGTTTAAGCAAAACTCACTGCTACTACCTATTTTTCCCCTAAAGAACCAAAGGATTGCTTCAAGCCTGGCTGCAATAGGGAGCACAAAGGACTTTCTCATTTGTCAGTGGCTTCCTATAGAAAAAACCCCAAAAGCTGACAACTCAAGAGTTTAGGCAAACTCTAAAATGAAAGAAAGAAAGACTTGTTATGAGACAGAACTGATGGAGGAGGTAACTCTGCAATTTTGGGGCAAGGCAGGGGTCGGGTTCTGCCCCCAGGGAACAGGGACAGGACAAAAGGAAATGGGCTCAAGCTGTGCCAGGGGAGGCTCAGGCTGGACAGCAGGAGGGATTTCTCCATGGAAGGGGTGCTCAGGCATTGGAGTGCAGTCCCCATCCCTGGAGGTGTCCAAGGAAGGGCTGGTGACAAGGTGGGGATTGGGCACAGCTTGGACTCGATGGCCTGGGAGGGCTTTTCCATCCTCAGTGATTCTGTAACGCCCTCAGAAGGTTGAGTCCTTCAGCTGGGATCCCACACCTGGAAAATCCCACCCATAACAGGATTTTTACTGTGAAACAGCCAGAGAGAGCAGCCCCTCTGATGGGGAAGCTCAAGCACAGAGTCCCCCCACGCTGGAGACCATTGAGACCTTAGGATTTTAGCTTTTGTATTTTTCATATATTTGTAATCCTGCAATTCTTTAGTGTATAACTCTAAACTCAATATAGAATGTTAGCTACAAATGGTCAGACAAAACAATTTTGGTCAGACACAGCAATTCCTCTCCAGGCTTGGGAATCAAGGACACCTCACTGTCTCAGGCCCCGAGAGATGTAAACAAAATTGAGATGGGAGGAGCAAATGACTTCATTACCTGAAGCCCTAATTGGGAGATTAAACCCCCATATGCAAATGACCAAACCTATAAAAGTATGAAAACCCATGACCTGCTGTCCATTTTTTGGGTGTAGCCTCTGTGGGGGCTTCGTCTGCCCAAAATGTACTGATAGACCCTTCAATAAATAGAACTGCTTTTATTCTCTAAATTTCGTGTGGCCTCTGTTTAAGGTAGCCCAAAAAGACATCACCATCTCCTACCCACAGCACAACTGCAGCCCCTGGGCTGCACCTTCCTCCAGCTCCACCTGAGATCTGCCCACCTGGCAGCACACACAGAACACCTAAAAACACCAGGAAGGTGTCAAAAACGACTGGAGAGCTCTTCAACCCGGGGCTGAGCCCGATGGAAATGGTTTTGGTGTGTAAATAGGTGTGAGTGCAACTGAGCAAGCGTGTGCCAAGGACCAAAGCAGATTTGTTATTCTGGACTGTCATTTCCCATCATCGTTCTCTTTTTTGAAGGCATAATTATCTAAACATGTGGTTTTTAATACTTACAATGCTCATTAACTCCACATTTGCATGTCTCACCATTGCAGCTCTCGCACAAAGGCTCACGGTACCAGCTCAGAGCTATGAACATTGAACCTCCAGCTTTCAGGGGGGATAAAACATCCAAAAAATGATACATTTGCCCAATTTTAGAATTTCATTTTGATGCTGTGTCTCAGAATTTTTTGGGCCATGGCCAGCAGGACTGTGTTCCCATACCAAGGTGCCTTCAGTACTTAGTTTGATCAGTAAGATAAAAGATTCCTCAAATTAGACAGGCCCTAAAAAAATTTGATCTGTAAAACACAAGGGAATTCCATATATTTGTTCCTCTGCTGCAGTTTATTAACAGGTAGATAAAAAAATCACAAGCTTCTCAAGCACTAAACCTGTAACAACAAACATACCTGATCAGAGGAAAAATTGGGCTGGGAGGTATAAACAACAAATAGAAAATTTAAAGTTATTAAAGCGTCATTGTGGAAAAAAGACAACTCCAAGACTTACAAATATCTGACAGTCACTTTCTGTCTTTTCATATTTTGCACTTTATATTTGAAAAGACAACAAAAGGATCAAACCAGCCAGTTTAGCAGCTCTGAAAGGCAATAATTTTACACTTAGGCTGAGAAATGAAATAAAATTATACTTTAAAAAAAAAAAAGCTGCCTTAACAAGCTGGAATAAAACCCCACTTTTGTTTCCTGTGCACACTTTGGCAGGGAGAGCCAGGCCCCCGCCAGCAGCCTGGGCTGTAATTGTGCAAAAAAAGGACGGTGATATAAATCACCAAAGGTTAATGATCAGGATGTGAACAGAGGGACTTGTTTACAGAAATAGCATGCAATTTAAAATTTACAAGAGATTTAATGCCACCGCTTGGCAATCACTAAAATCAACAGCCCAGAAAACAGTGACATTAAGAAAAATATTACAGTTATAATCATTCCAAAATAAGTCAATTAGTGTTAGGGCATGCGCTCGCGATTACTTGACCCATTTGGTTCGCACTTAAGTGAAGAGAAAAAAAAATCCCCCTCCCTTATAGCGAGATTACTGAGTTGTGACCTATTTTGCATTCCCTATTCCTTACACCATCCCTCTTCCATGCTGCTCGAGATGGTCGTGGTGGTTTTTATCCCCCCCCTCCTCCTTGCTTGGTTTCCGAGTCATTCTGACCTTTGACATTTGTAACAATAATAAAAAAATATATATATATTAAAAAAAGAAGAAGGTTTGTAATTGTGTTGTTTGAAGGTGGAGAGGGGGAAATAAATACATAAAATTCCATGTGCTATTATACAAAAGGCACGATGGCTGCCTTGGGTGGGGGGAAAAAAAAGCAATGTAAGTCAATTTGTGAACTTTGGCACCGGGTGACCTTTAGAAATACAACAATATCCAGAATTTACAAGCAAGAGTAGCACATGCAAATGACCCGGCACTGTCTCGCCTCTGGATTAGAGCTGCAAAGAGCATTATGGAGAAGGCTTGCACAAAACAAATTAAGATTGTTACTTAAATGTCATGGCACACTATTGTATTTGGCTACAGATCATTACACCTGATACTAACACTTTTAAAAACCGTAATAACTTGGGAAATATTACATTGAGTGCCCACATGGAGAAAGGGAAAATATATATATGTATCTCTTAAAAAAAAATAAATAAAAGGAGAAAATGGGTTCCTGAAGTAATTTAAACATCACCACTCCACGACTAGAGGGAAAGGTCAAAATTTAAGTAAGCTGAAAGGAACATGAATGGCAAAACAAAAGGCACGAACAGAAAGATGAAAAGACCAAGTGGAATGACTCTGCAAACACGGGGTGGAAACAAACACGCATGCTTGGGGCAAATCTCATTTCCGGGGGAAAGGGAGAGAGGCAAGGAGGGTGAAATTTTGGAGAAGTGGGTTAAAAAAAGGAGGGGAGAGAGGAGATGTTTGTCCGGGATGGGTGGGTTTGTTACCTTCGGTGTTGGTGCTGCTGCTGCTGTAAATATTTCGCAGGCTACCAACACGGTTTAGTTTCCAAGCTTTGCGTTTGGCTGCGTCCAGAGAGCAGGAGGGGAAGAGAGAAAACAAAAAAAAAAGAGAATAAAAATAAAGAAAAAAGAAGGGGAAGGAAGAAAAAAAAAAAATTTTTTTTTTTCAATGAAAAAGGGGAGAAAAGAAACATCAAAAAGCATGTGAAGTAAAATACAAGCACGAGCCCGTTCACACGTGAAGAGCTACACACAGAAAATGCACACAAGGAGCACTCAGCCCCTGCAATCCATGGCCAGTGTGGAAAACCTCATACTCAGAGTGATTCTTCCTTCAGTCACCACGACATGGCACGGTTTGACAAAATTCAATGGATCTGCTATTGGAATAGACAAAACGGACCAGCAGAAGTAAAAAAAAAAAAAAAAGAGATAAAAAAAGGCAGGAAGTATTTGTGCAGAAGATACAGGACTGGACGAAACAGCTACTGTAGAATGTGATTTAATTCATGACAAAACACAGCCAGACAAGAGCTCCTTCTCCTCCAAAAGCCTGTGGGGATCACTTGGTGCCTGGAGTTGCCTCTTAAACCCCCTTTTTACATCAACACCTTTAGAAACTGAGGTGATGATGTAATGACCTTAAATCCTCGTACCAACAAATGTTCCCTGTAGCACTGAGCTCAGAGGAAGCAGAATCATAAAATCCCAGAATGGTTTGGGTTGGAAGGGACCTTAAAGCCCATCTTGTTCCACCCCTTGCCATGGCCAGGGATACTTTCCACTATACTAGGCTGCTCCAGAATTCCTCCCCCACTGCAAAATCAAAGTGTTTACTTGGAAAGGAGGAAAACAAAAGTCTATTCTTTACAGAGAATAGCAACACCCTTGTTTTATTAGAATTGACCCAAACTTTGAGATCCTCTGAGCTGCTGCTTCACACTTAGCAGAAAATATGGCTCAAAAGCTCTCTGTTCCCAGACTCATTAGGGGAGAGCACATTTTCACCTTCTTTAGAATCTTTAAAACACTTTGGTTAGGCTGGGTTTCAGCACACAGGAATCAGATGAAATATCTGACGACACCAGGACACCCAACAGCGACTGGAATAACAGAGAACTGCTGGAATTACCATGTCTGGAAGTGTGTAAATGGCATTTGGATGTGGGACAGGGTTTAGTGGTGAACATGATGGTGCTGAGTTGATGGCTGGACTCAAAAAGTCTTTTAAGAGACCTCAGACCCTTCTCCCTCCCACTACAGATGTCCCTCACTCTCTAGGACCTCACCAATACCCCACAACACAGCCAGTACTGGGTACAATAATTGAAAAACTTCCCTTCAGTATTTAGGAAGGAATTTCTGTAATGCCCCACAGAACTCAGACCAAACAGCTGCTCACAGGGAAAAGGAACAGTGACATGAAGTCATTCCAGACTTGAACAAAAAGCTCCACTTTCAGCTGAAGAATTAAAGCTGGAAGAGCACTGCCTGAACCCCCCTGACTGTTAAGCTAGGTATGATTTGAATAAAGCCATCTGCAGGCTTTAATGCTCCATACTGAAAAGGAAGACTGGATTCTGAGTGACATCATCAAATCTAAAAGTGTTTTCACTGGGTGCATCCTTCAAGCTGGAAAAACCCTTTCATTTAAAGACCTGTTTAAGGAGTCTCCGCACTAGAGAGGCACAATTGCCCTGCAGAAAACTTGTTTTTCCTCTGAAACATTTACATATAAATAGGCAAAATCGAGGTTTGGCACCCCTCTGAAAGGGAAGATGGTCTCCAGTGCACAGAGACCCTTTCCCAGTGCCTTTCCCATTTTTCACACTTTAATGGCACGTTTGTGCGTGCAGGAGTGAACCCACAGCCCGATTTTCTATTAACCTATTGATGAAATAATCCATTTTAATGTGTTACGTGTCAGGCCTTTCCCTTCCCTTTAAACAAATGGACTTTTTCCACAGAGATGCTGAGATCCTGATACATCCATGTGCATCCTTTGGCATCGATTAGGCTCCTGCCTGCTTCCTCCAGGTGCTCTCCTGCCTTTAAGGATTCAATAAGGGTTTGGACACTGCCAAGCAAAGCCTCTGCAGGGTGACTGATGTGCCAGGGGGAGCAGAGCCATCCTACCCTGCCTGCCTCTGGAATTACACACTGTTGTTACCCACAACCAGGCTGGAGCTGGTTGAATTATTTCCCAGGATATTCAGTTCGTCTGCTCTGGGTTCACTTCCTGGTCCCAAAGTTAACCCAACAAAAGCTCTGGAGCTGCCAGCTCCAGAGATATCTATATCTGTGTATCTATATCATCATCCATATAATCTATCTATATCCATGTCTATATCTATATCCATGTCTATATCTATATCCATGTCTATATCTATGTCTATATCTATGTCTATGTCTATGTCTATATCTATATCTATATCCATGTCTATATCTATATCTATATCTATATCTATATCTATATCTATATCTATATCTATAACCCAAATCCATTTTCTATATCATATATATGCTTAATCAAAGAAACCCCAACTGGTTACCAATAAAATGCTGTAAGAAATACTTCATTATCTAACAGAAAAACTCCCTAATAAGAAAAGATCTTTAAGGC
Organism: Promerops cafer; assembly: GCA_013398275.1. Lineage (NCBI taxonomy): Eukaryota > Metazoa > Chordata > Aves > Passeriformes > Nectariniidae > Promerops > Promerops cafer. The sequence continues at coordinate 376,709 of VZSE01012484.1, read as the reverse complement.
AGATTGATCTTTGAAGTAATTTCTGAAAGTGTGTTTTCTTCCAAAAATGCCCCCAAGAGGTGTTTCTAACTTAAGATTCCAGGAAACAAACCCCAAACTTTCTCAAACCTCAAGCATCTGGAATGAAGTTAACAACTTCCCAGTATTTAATTTACCTTTTACTTAAGTGGCAAACAGTATGGGTCCTGGGATACTGAGGATCCAGGGAAGCTGTGGCTGCCCCATCAAGATCAAGCCCAACATCTGAAGAAACACCACCACGGCCACTGAGCCACACCAGAAGTGCCACATTTACCCACATACTGAACACCTCCAGGGATGGTGACTCCACCACTGCCCTGGGCAGCCTGTTCTGATGCCTCACCAGCCTTTCATGGAGAAGTTGTCCTCGTCCCTGACCAGGAGTGGTGGCAGCAGCTGCAGCTGTGGCAGGGCACCCAGCTGGATCTGGGGACAGGGATCATCCCTTTGCTGATGCTCCTGAGTGCTCCCTGTGAGCTGAACTATCCCCATTTGTGTAAAATACACTTTTCCACCTGCACATCTCACAGTGAGAAGAGGTATGTAGGTATAGGAAGGAGGGAACAAGGCTTCAGGACAGCCTTTTGTTAAGATATGGAGGAACTGGGAATCAATTAAACTTAATCACTCCCAATTACCACCTCTCTTTGTATTTGCTCAGGCAATAACTTTACAGCTGTGAGCAGCCCCTCGCAGACAGAATTTCTGTGTTTGCTTTCTTTAATAGGGCTGCTATTTATTCTCTGCTAATGAATCTGCTTGTCCTGCCTGGTTTTGATTAGTCAGGTTCTGTAGTAAATGTGTTTACTACCACTACGATCACGTAGCATTATTTCCAAAAGCAGGAGGTGTTTGTAGGAAGGGTTTAAACCCACGTGTGATCTTAGGACACATCTGTTTGCTACCTGGGAAGTTCTCTAAGGATGCTCAGGATAGTACAGTCAACAAACCACCGCATTAACCCTTTTCAACCTGCTCCAATTCAGTTTTGATAAGCAGAAACACGCTTTTATTCCTGGGAGAGCGTTCACATGTACAGCCTAACCCTGAAAACCTCCCTGCAGTGCTGCAGCGAGGCATTCCAGATGTGCTAATGTCACCCCTGGTCTCGCTGTGACAGAGTTCTTTGCTGATGAGATAAATAGTCCTCAGACAGCTGATTAAAAACTGCTGTGGCCGCTCGGCTGTGTGTCCGAGCCTCGCCAGCCATGTTGGAGGTGGAAGCGTGCATGAATTACATCCCTGGAGTGTGCTGAGCAGTGCTGATTAAATGAGGCACGCCACAGCCCTCAGCATCAATTATCAGAAATAATAGGATCTCTGCACCTAGGCTGGGGGAAGGGGGCTGGCGTGTCATGTGCTTCCCAGAGTGACAGAAACAGCCCCGGCCAGGCACCCCAGCAGCGCTGCTCTGCTCTGGGCGTGCAGCACTTAAACACTGAGGAGGTGGCTGAGCAAAATCCTCCTCCCACAGCACAGGCCAGGGGAGCTTCCCCAGGTAACACCTGCGTGGCATCTGCCCGGGAAAACTGATTGATGAGAGGCGGACGGAAGGCAAAGCGGAATATTTCGGGATAAACTTCAGCCCTCCCCCTGCTCCTCCTCGGGTTTTCCTGCACCACATGGGGTTACAGCAGGGGCAGGCTGGGGAGTTCCCTCTCCTCTGGGTTAGCAACTTGTCCAACAAGACCCCAGGGGATTGAAATGATTTCAGAGGATTTAAACGATTTCATGAAGACGCAGCTCAGGAGATTCTTACATCATGCAAATTTGTCTGCAACTGTGAAGGGGCTTGACATTGTCTTACCCCATGTGAAAGCAGAAATAACAAAAATTCCTCAAAAAAGGGTTAAAAAACCCCCCAAAACAAGCCCCAGGCCTATCTAATATAGATCTATACATAAATATGTATATCTAAGTAAAATGAACTGGATACATTGCATTTCAAGATCTGTCAATTTTAAAATGAAAAAATGACACAAAATGCATGGATCTTACACAAAACACAGAATCATAAAATGGTTTGGTTTGGATGGGACCTTAAAGACCATCTGGATCCAACTCCTGCCATGGGGAGGGATGATAAGTATGTTCACTTTTTTTCCTATTTATTAAACTGGATTTCCACAATGAACCATCTTTAAACACCTGAACGTGACTCTGAAGTTTCCCAACATTTCTGTTCGGAGCAGGAGGGATTATCAGGACATATGTCCCAAAAGAGCAAAAAAATGGGGAGACAGAAGATATTTCATATTGCAACAGCCCTTAATACACCCTTTTTGGACTCCAGAACACTCAGAAAAAACAAGCTGATGCAAAGTAAATTAAGGGAAGTGCTGAGTTACAGAAATTTCCCCAAATACAACTAAAACTGTTACAAAAAACCCCAACTGTTTCCTCTGCAACTGAAATCCTTTCCCATGCTCTATTTTAAACCCACAAAACACTCTAAAAGTAATACTTCAAATCATATTAATAGTTAATTACGTTTGGCTTCTCTTCAGCTTTGAACATTTCAAATGAAGGGGGAAAAAAATGAAAACACATTCATACTTCTGCTGGTGACAGGGGAAAAAAGTTACTTTAATTAAACATTTCTAAAAAATGTTTTTAGTTCTTTTTCCCTCCCTCCCTTGCAATATTTTTTCCATCCAAACTTCTGCAGTAGGTAAAGGACCCACTAAACAATTTCAGTGCCTTTCCAATACACTATAAACATACAAGATTCCAATTGACAAAAAGGAAATGGTAATTGGAAACATTTTTCTCAGTTTTTCATTATCTGAAGCAGAAAATTATGGCTCTTTTCTCCACACACACAAAAAAATCCTTTTCAACCACCTAGAAAAATTGTCTTTTAATAAAAGCTTTAAATTATACTATCATATTTCAAAGGCAATGAACAGTTAAAGCAGCTAATCAAAGGTATAATTATTTAATGACTCTGACTCCTGCTATGTAACGGGGCTGGAATGGCTTGGCTGTGATCACCAGACCCCCAGCTCCAGCTCTGCAAAACAAACCCTTGGCTGGCAGCATTCCAGCCACCCATTCCTAAGGTTAGTTCCTCCAATTTGGGTTGACTTCACCAGGCCAGCTGAGCTATTATGGAATTAAGGGAATCAGTTTGTCACTGCTTTATTGTACACATCTGGACTGAAAAAAACCCCACAAAACAACCGTAAGAGGTTTTCCTGCAGAGGAAACTAAAATATTTCCCTGACAAAATGGGATTTGTCAAGATCATAAATGATTTTTTTTTTCACTTTTAATGCTACGTGACAGTTTTCTGTAAACCCCAGCTGCCCCACTCTAGTAATTCAAATGTAAAACACCCCCTCCCAAAATGTGCTAATTGAAAATTTGTCTTAAATGCATTTTAATATTTTTACTGATAGAAATCTTTAGTGAGTGAAGCAGTGAGCAAGCAGAGCTTCTGACTCCATTCCATTGCTCTTCTCATGTCTTTTACAACTGGAAATATGACTGGAATAACATGTAATCATCAGGCATTAATTACCAGAGCTATCCAGGAATGTACAGTGCACCTTGGCTTCTTTTTGATTTATAACAGAGCAGCTTGTGCCATTACATCTGAGCCTCAATCCTAAATATGAAATTATATTATACTTTTTCTGTTGTACTAAATTCCCTTTTTTTTTTTTTTTTTGGCTACCCAATTAGTTTCACAGAATCACAAAGGCTGGAAGAGACCTCCAAGATTATCGAGTCCAACATTTGACCAAATGCCACAAAGCACAACAGCAAAGTGCCACAAATACTCATTTTTTGAACACTTCCCCGGGCAGCCTGTTCCATCTGATCCAAGACATTGGGCCCTCTGGAATTTCAAAGATATTCCCATTTCTATCCAATTACCTTGATCCTGGGGTCAGTCTCATGCTTGTCACCAGGACCACGGGAGCTCAGGTGACACCAGCCACGCTGAGGGAGCCGCTGCTCCCAGCTCCGCACCTTGCAGCCAAAGGTGACCCCGGGATCAAGGGGGACACCCAGGGACACTACACCTGGTGGGAGTGGCACCTGGGACAACAAACCCTGCTCGATGGGACACCAAAACCACCAGGCTTTGAGAGCCTTCCTGGCGAAGCTGCCATTGTCACGGGACACCTCGGGTTGGAAGGGGCATCCAGTCCAAGCTCCCTGCAGGAACAATCCTGTAACATAAAAGGCACCTTCACTAAACCCCTCTCGATGCCTCTGGAAGGAGATCAGGGAAAAAGAGTTGTGTGGGGTGGCTGAAGAGGAAGCAGAATTTGGGGGAAGAATCCAGGGAACTTCCGCCAAGGTGTCTTACAGGAAGCAAGTCAAGACTGAGCTGGGACCCAGGGAGCACCAATATTTATGAGGTTCTTCTAGCTCTCATTTCCTGGAGGTTTTTTTGTAGATACAAGTGATGAAGAATTTGATTTTCCCAATGCCCAGATTAGGCATCAGTGTCACTTTGATATTCCAGCTTTGACTTACCCCGAAATGTAAACTACTGAATAGAAATCAGAATTACTGTTCCTGTCTCCCATTTTGCTCACCTTTAATCCACATCATCCACCCTACTGCTTAAGGTAAGTTCCCACTAGGTAAATAAAAACTGAGGCACAACAACATACAAACCCCATATATGTGTATATAGAACATAAACATGAATTCTTTGTGCATTTCCATTGCTTGTGTAAATAAGCAGGAGCCAACCTGCCAGTGTTAGGTGTTAATAGTTTAGCATGTCGCTCTGCTTGTGGTGCAGCTTCTCATGTGAGAGTAGGGATTCCTCCCTGGAAAAATCCTGGTTGGGAGAGATTTATTGTGTCAAGGCCTTTCCCCACAAAGTGCTCAGCTATCTGTGGTGATTATTTCTCTATAAACCTGCATGATCATGCTAAGACAGGAAGGCCACCACGGAATCATTTAGGCTGGAAAAGTTCTTTATGACCATCTCCCTTTCTGTCTGAGCTTCTACATCACCCTGCACTGACAGAGAAGGAGACTTCCAGTTCCTTGCCTTGGCTGAATTGGAAAACACAGACCTGCAGATGTTGGGTCCTTCAGCACAAAGAGGACAACCTGAGCATGGAGGGTTCACTGGAACTCTGAGTTTGGTGGAAGTTCCTACCCAGGAGTGCACCCACAAACATAGCTGTGTTAACCGGAAGTAGGACAGGACAAGGGGGAAAATTGGGATACTGGGAAGAAATTCTTCCCTGTGAGGGTGCTGAGGCCCTGGTACAGGGTGCCCAGAGAAGCTGTGGCTGCCCCTGCATCCCTGGAAGTGTCCAAGGCCAGACTGGACAGGGCTTGGAGCAGCCTGGGATAGGGGAAGGTGTCCCTGCCCATGGCAGGGGATGGAACAGGATGGGCTTTAAAGTCCCTTCCAAAGCAAACCAAACCATTTTAGGATAAATCTATTAATTTGCATTTTAGAAGTCCTTAGAGCCTGCACAATTCAACAGCCACCTCAAAGCCAGCAATGGGACAAAGCAGCACGAATTCTCACAAGGAGTTTACAAACTTCCCAATTTATCTTCCCAAACTCACTGCTCAAGTGATGCTTACTGCACAGGTCTCATATCTCTGGGGAAGGAGTCTTAACCCAGCCCTCCTCCTAGGGAGAAATAAAGTACTAAGACACCCAGTGGGAAGAGAAAAATTCTTTCCAAGGGCAGAGACAACATTTTGTCTCCTCTCCACAGACTGCATTTCCAAGAGCTTCACCCACAGGAAGTTGCTATCACCTATGGCTGTCTTGGGTGGGGCTCCTCAGATTTGATGTTAATTTGCACAATACCAGTGAAAAATGTAAAAACCATGAAGCAGAAGATGTTTGTGATTTGCTATGACCCAGCATCTGCCCAGATCTTTGTACAAATCCATCCAGCTCAGGGCTGTGGCTGCTCTTACATGAAGGTTGTCATCCCTCTAATTTGACTTTTGTAATTTGATTTTTTTTTCAAAAGCTGTGGTTGCTGGAAATCCCTGGGGAGCTGCTGTGGTTAGCTCTGGAATGAAGTCGAGAAAAGGAGGATGGGATTTGGTATTTGCATATTTTGAACAGGTTAGGCAGGGCCCACACAAACACCACACGGCTGAGGAACCAAGCCATGAATTAAGAGACTCGCGCCAAAGTCGTGCTGCCTTTCACCTTTCCAGCAAAACCCTGAGTAACAACTGCATTTGGCCTGCGAAGATAAATATTAAACCCTGAATTTACATCAGCTGCTGGTGTCACAGGCTCCCTCACAAGGCACAGCTCGAGCTGTTAACTACTAACTGGCCCAACCACAACGCCTGTTACTAATCGCTCATTGAATAATGGAAGTGACACAACTGATAAAAGGTTTCAATCCTGGAAAAAAATGATTTATAGTATTTCACTCCACTGGCACTGTTATTTGTGTGACAAATGGTTGGACAGACACCAGTTAATCTCCACACACCTCCAACTCGGATGTGGCAGCTCCTGCAGGAGCATCCAAATAATCAGGCCCCGTTAACACCGCAGCCACGCCGGCGCGAGGGGCTGAATGCTGGCATTTGATCAAGGCTGAGCCCCAGACCAATTCACCCAAAGAATTTCAGTTTTTGGTGGGGGGGGGGGGCAGGGAGAGCAAGGCTAGGAAGAGGAGGATCCTGATAAAAGCAGGAGGGCACAGCTCAGGAGATCGGCTCTGCTCCTCCAGCGCAGAGATGAAATCATCAATACCAGTGAGGCATCAGTGATTTCAGAAGGCTCCAGATCCTTTATGGATTTTTCCTGATGGCCAAAGTCCAATTGCAGCATCACCCACAGCTGTCAAGGCTGTTATGCTGCACTGTAGTATCACTGTGCACTGCAAATCCCACCTTGCCCTCAGCTGAGAGAGAGGGATAGGACTGCTTTTGAGGCAGATTAGGCCAGGATTTCCCCTCCTTGAGAAATGAATGGAGTTTAAAATTTAAAAGCAGCCCATCAACAGCAGCTTTATCTCACTGGTTTTATCAGCAGCATCCTGCTCCCTGTAGAAGTCAAAGCTATTTTATCAAGCCACTCCTTCAAAAGCAGCAAACCCCTCAGAGTGCTGAGCTTCCATGAGTCTGCATTATTCTCTTGGATTACTTTTCAGCTTTGCACCCAAAATCTGCCATTTTTCTCATTTAAAAAAAATCATTTCCACATCTATAAAAATCATGCCACTCCCTGCCATGGGCAGGGACACCTCCCACTATCCCAGCCCCCTTCCAGCCTGGCCTGGGACACTTCCAGGGATCCAGGGACAGCCACAGCTGCTCTGGGCACCCTGTGCCAGGGCCTCAGCACCCTCACAGGGAAGGATTTCTTCCCAATATCTGATCTAAACCTGGATAGAGAACACAAAGCCCCAGCAGATGAATCTCTGGGTTGGCCACAGAAAGACAAGAGCTCAGTTTGCACACAGGAGAACATTCAGAGGAGAGGGGGATAGGAGGACCTGATAAAGTAGAAGCAGCAAGAATTTTCTTCAGAAGGCCTGAAAGATCTCTGGGGTGGTTAAAACCCTCCAGGCTGCACTCCCAGTAGCAGGAGAAATGCAGATGGAGTATGAAGATGACTGCTATCATGGTCAGCAAGGAAAAAAATCCCCATTCACAACCTCTCCTTGTGATCTCGGGTCTAACGCGGTGTATTTGCTCTTGAAAGGTACTTGTGATAATGTGGCATTAAAAATTGCTCAGCTTTTTATCCCCTGACAATCTCCTGTGAGAGACTTGGACAACTCTGTTACCTTGCCAATGGAAATTACTTTCTAACCATATCACTTATCAGCCTTCCCAGGATTTCACACTGGATCAGTAGGAGGTTAAATAACACAGATTCTTCAGGATCCCTCCCCTCTTTTCAACTACAAGCATAATATCCTTTTTTTTTTATTTTTCCAGTTCTCTGCAACATTCCCACTGCTACCAGATCCCTTCAAAATTATATGACCTTCCCATGTGGAGGTAACTTGCAGATACAGAAATGGCACAGAAAAACCCCACAACACACTAATACAAAACTACTGCCAAAACACCCTGCAATCAAATATAATAAACGTTGATACAGATTATTTCCTTTAGTGGGCATATCTGGACTCGCTTGGTGGGCAAGAACAAATGGGTTTGGTAAAGAAACTGACCATGAAAAACTAGGTAAAACAAGGTGCAATCAAAAGCTCATGAGAAAATCAGAGCTATCAGCCAGACATTGCCCTCCTGGGCTCCCCCAGAGGGACAGAACTTTGTCACCAAGTGAGCTGTAATGTCACTGAGAGGATACAAACCCCTTCAAAGTGCTGTGCCAAATACAGTCAGCTTTTCCTGCCTGGAATGGGAGTAAGCTGGATGTGCTGAAAAATTGTGAGTAAGCAATTCATGCTCTGCAGTTACTCTAAGTGGTAAAGAGGAGAAGCTCACCTTACTGACTGGTGTAGCACAGGGAAGCAGATTCACCCAAAAAATGGAGAGGAAATCATGAAACCTGTCCCCAGACATGTACAGCTGGGACAGAAACAGGCACTTGGAGGGAATTTCTTCTACTTCATCTCTCAGCATTCCCACAGTTCTCATTTCAGCCTAGTCCATCCCTCCCACCCCCTTGCAAAAACTTCTGACTGAAATTACCATCATGGAGGTGTCTGGCAGGAGCTTTTACTTGCAGATTAAAATCTCCCTCATGTCTTTCCACAAAGCTTTTTAGGAGAAAAAAAAAAAAAAGGAGATGATAAAAAAAATCCTCACTTTGAATTTGTCCATCAAACTGTGGAGTCCATCAAACTGGAGTTGATGTGTTAGGACAGACCCACAAAAAATGAGCACCGAGTAGGGACTAAGAGCTAGGAGGTGACAATTCCTATCTGTATGAGTGTGGCATTGCCTTGAAATGACAAAACCCCTTTGTATTTCACAGGGTCTCCATGATCTACTTCTCTCTGGAAGGATAACTGGAATGAACAAGAATCTTCTTCATGTTCCTTGTATATTCAACATCCTCCTCCAAGCAGGACCAAAGCCCAGCACAATTCTGACAAGCAGAGACTCAAAGAGACTCAACGTGCTGGCTCCTTTGCTGCTCAAAAAACCATTTTGGATTTTATTCTGGCTCTGGGGGACAGTTTATGTCAATCTTTTCTTCTTTTTTTTTTTCCCCCACAAGTGTTGCAGGTTAAACTTTGTGCCTAACAACCCTGACAGTGTCTCTTCACATATTTTAGATGAGCTATTGAGTAGCATTATGACAAATTATGGGACCTGGTGATACGTAAAAGGAACATCTCCTCCACTCAGAGGCTGTGGAGGAAATAAAAAGACTGAAAGGAATATTCCTGGCCAAAAAAAAAAAAAAAAAAAAAACCCAAAAAAAAACCAAAAAAAAAAGAGCCATGTGGGAAAGCAGCATGGTTCATTATGGATAGATTATTCATGATTCAGGAGTTCATTATTAATGGATTATTTACAAGTATTTCCAATGTGTTGTCAGCTGTTCCCCTGGGAACAGCTTTTCAATAATATCCACAACTTTAAGAAAGAATGATGGGCTATATTGATATTTTTATTACTAAAGGCAGCAGGTAATCATCAATATGTTTAAGAGAAAAGCAAAGAGCTATTTCCAACCTCCTCCACGGTTATTTTTTCCATGTCATAACAGCTCTGGGCATATCCTGTACTCTTTAGTTAGTAATAAATGACAGTGCTGCACTTAAAACCTTGTGTATATGGAATTTTGTAGCAGCAGATCCTGATGTTCTGTCACTATGGGATTCTACGCAGACCTGCTCGGTTAGTTCACCCTAAAATAAAATAAAATAAAATAAAATAAAATAAAATAAAATAAAATAAAATAAAATAAAATAAAGTCTAAGATCACACCATAAATTGAAGCCCAGTTTCCTCTTCCACAGAGGGCAACCTCCAGTACATCCCATTCCTCCACGGGTTACCAAAGCTCAGCTTCTCACTTCACATCTGGGATCCAAAGTTTAACCATAAGCAGTGGTGACCTAATTATTAATGAGTTTGCCTGGACAAATCGGTGTCTAATTGTACACAGAGAGACTGAGAAATACAGATTACAGTTGATAAATCACTAAAAATTAATCAATTTTCACATTCTCCTTATAATCACTATGGATCCTCACACCAGAGTCTTTAGGTAGTCTGGTGAGTATTAACTTACATTTTACCTTATTATTAAAAACATTAAGCACATATTAATCTATGATGTATTACAATTAGGTTTGTTCTGATTTAATTAAACACTGAGGCCTCTTAAGTATTCTATGAAACTCAGGTATGTTGCCTGGCAAGTGGGGTCTTTCTGAAAATAATTTTTCAGGAATCCTCAGTGAGATTTTAGAGATCTCCAAATGGGAACTATTACCATGGATGAGAGCTTAGTTTTAGGATGAAAATGTACATTAGTCACTGGGTAAGTATTGCCAGACTTCCTTCCCTACATCCACCTTTCCAGGCTCACACTGCTGGGTCATTCCTGTGTGATAAACACCAGGTCTCACCATAAAATGGTGTTTATTTACAATAAAAAAAGCAAGCAGTAATTTCTGACTGCCCATTCAAAGCCATGCACTGTATGGTGGCCAGCCAACCAAGAAGTGATTATGTGTGTGACAATGCTGATGCTGAGCCCAAAGTAATAATATTGCTTCCAATTCTAAGGTTAAGTAAACCACAAACTGCCCTTTAATGTATAAATATGTTGGTTAAAGCATTCAAGTTGTCTGGAAACGGGCTGGATCCCTTTGGTGTTTTATTTACCACTACAGAGCTTTGCCTTGGCTGAAAAGCCCCCGTGTTTATGATTGTCACAAACCAGCCAGCATCACTAGCAATTTCCAAATCAGGATTTAAATGGTAAAATACCCCTTTAAAAAAAATATTTTCCCCTCCAAAAGCTTGCAGGGCCACTGAAGTCCCGAAGGGAAGAGCTGGGGGGAGCAGAAGGAAGAGGGAGCCGAAGCAGTCCTGGAGCTGCCAGTTCCTGGCCAAACGAGGCAGAGGCAGGAGCACTCCAGCCTCGCTTGGCCACCCATCAGCAGAGAGCGCCGCTCGTCCTGCCGGCGTTAAGGAGACGTGGGGAGGCAGCCAAAGCCACGCCAGTGCCGTGCCCAAGGAGGACGTGGGGCCAGCAGGGCCACACCACCTGTCACTGGATGAGCCCTGCACACTGCAGCCTCCCAGAGGTGCCAATCCAAACCCAAACCCATCGTTTTTGGAAAAAGCCCACAGATGTTTCCCACCTCCCAGCATCCCTCTCCAACGGGAGTTTGCCGTGGTTCACAGAGCCTCGCGGAGCTGGCCATGTCCCTGCCATGTCCCTGCTAAACAGGGGGTGTCACCACGGAATCTGTTCCATGCTTGCCCCTTCCCAGCCCTCAGGTGAGCAATCCCTTGGGAAAACCACGGAAAAACCACGCATTCCCACAGGCAGCAGGCTCAAACAACAGAGCCCACACTGCAAGGAAGTCAACAGAACCAATGAGGGAGAATATCTCCCCTTGAAAATTTACCTTTCCAAGGATTTTACCTCCCGGATGGAGACCAAGATGGAAAATTTAGAGCTGCCCTTCAGGTTTATTACGACTTGGGCACTAAAGGTGCACCAAGAGGCCCCAGAGTCAAACCTCCCCTCTCTCAGGGTGGGCAAACCCTGGCTGCTGGCACAGGGATGAGCACACACAGCTCAGCAAACACTGACTCAGAGGAGCTTCTCTTCCAAAGGAAGGGAAAAAATGATCCTCATAGCTCTTCCGGGCTGCCTGGAAGTGGTAAAATGTTACTACAAAACAGGCACAAATCCCCCAAAACCAGGATCTGGAATTTCAGACAACAGCTGAACCCAAATTCATTGGAACAAAACCCAACAGCTCTGTTTCAAAGAGCAAAAACCCACCAAGATTACATTTTTTTGCTGTGAATTCTGGTCTGGCCCCTATGTGGGAGGTGAGAACTGATTTAAAGAAGACAAAAATTAAGAAAAATAAAGCTGCTTTTTAGGGGTGGGACTGGTCAATTTGAGCTTAGTTTTAGGGAAAAACCCGCCCACAATCCAAATAAAACGGAAGCAGTAGAAGAGGGGCAGGACCATGATGGGCATTTAGTGGCAGTAACACCTTCAGGAAAGGCTGGGAGCCTACAGAACTGCAAGAATTTCAGGCAGGTGGAGAAAAATCTTACTGATTAATGGCAATAAAAATTTGGAGTGATACCAGAGCATTTTAATTGCATTTTTCCATCTTCTGGCACATTCCAAACATAAGCTCTTCATTTGATGCACAGATAATACAGCATTGTACTCCAGCTTACTATAAAGTCCTACTCCCATCTCTCTGAACCACACACGCATCCAAAAATTAGGAACTGCAGGATATTCAAATGTGAGAAACCAGAGTGGTGGCACTGAACAAGAAGCATCACTGACAATTAAGTATTTCCTTCTCTGGCTCCTGGAGTTCGATAGGCACGGCTTTAATGGTTTTATTTTCATTTGAAGGGCGCTGAATGAAGGAAGGTGTGACGTTTTCATAGGGGAGAAATAAACAGCAGCCTAATCAGCCTCTGAGACACGAGAATCTAAATGAAGGACCCGGCCACAGACCCTTTGCCTCTTTTAAAGCACACGGATTTATCCTCATTACGGGATAAAACCAGCCCTGGCTCTGCTCAGGAACGTCAGCTTCGTACCTCTCGCAGGCAATGCCGATGTTTCCTGGCACGGGTGCCAAAATAGACATGTTCTGGCAGCCTGGAGGTTAAACTGGATTAATTCCTAAAACTTGAATGCTGATCTGCTGTCATTTAACATGTGCTCAACATGTGTGCTCAGCAGCAACTGGAAATGAAATATCTTAAATATTATCAAACGGTACATCATTAAATATAAATTAGATGGAAACAGGGGAAAGCTAAAAATTGACTAGGAGTTCAGCTACTCTAAATGGCTAATACGGCCATTTTTCACCTGAAGCCCTCTCCAATACAGTTTTGCCATTAAGCAAAAACCTAAAGAAAGGTAATCAATTCCAACTAAAAAGCACTTCTCCTGGAATGACTGCACTTCAAACCCCTGGCTGGCTGCCAGCCTCCCCCCCCCACCCCCAGACAACAGCCATCAATGTTTCTGACTATCACAGGAGCACGAGGGGCCATGCATAATTGACTGGAAGATGGGCTAAAACTGTGCCCAATCAGTGTGTGATCAAAACCGCGTGGAATATTCAGCGCCACTTGATTACACGGAGCCTCGTCCTCCCGCTCTCCTCATGAAATCTCTTCAAGGTCCAGAGTACTGTAATAAGATCATTACTGTCAAGCGCTACGAATCGCAGGCAATGAGTCTTGGGATAGGAAGTCATACTTCACAAGCTCCTCTGGTCTTCCTTTTTTTTTTTTTTTCCCCCCTCTCTCCCTCTCCCTCTTTTTTTTTTTTTTTGTATTTTACTGCGTGTTGAGGCAGCAAGGCGACGAGGTGACAGATAATGATCACATCACTGTGTGGCAACTAGAAAGGCACTTTTAAGAAAGAGCACAGAGAAATCAGCTTAAGAGAAACTCAAACAAATTTTTTTTTTTAAGGGCTTTTTCTTTTCCCCCCTCAAAAATTAAATAGAATTAAACTGTGCAGTATTCTCCTTTCATGAATTGTGATTTAATGTCATTGAATTTAATCATTTGATAGATTTTCATATTATCCCAAAGCCTATTACCTCACAGACAAATGGCCAATTTTCTCCAGCTCACGCTCACAAAAGAAACCTTTATTAATTTTTTTTTTTCTTTTTTAGAGTCAGGGGGGAGAACTGGTGGAAAATGTCAATGATGAGGCCTGTTCAAGTTTCCCTTTTTACCTACTGCTTCCTGGAGTTACACACCACATATGATGCATAACATCTATCACAAGTAACTGGTCTGTAAAGAGAAAGGTGGAGGGACAGAAAACAGGAGATTAAAGAACAGGGTATAAAATAAACATAACAGCAAGCTCGGCACTGAAACCTCACACAGGGCACGTGGATCTATAGCAGGGACTTCAGCTGATTTAAGGCTTAAAACTTGACAAAACAACATGGGTTTGAAACGAGTGACTGGCCAGGAGCTGGAAATAAAGAGCTCAGCATTACTGTTACAGGGATGACATCAGTACCACAAAGCACGGGAACTGGAACGGCTCCAGTTGTGGTTTTTAACTGCAGAAGGCTCCAGAGATGGGACAACTGCTCAAGGGGAAGGGAAAGTCCACCTTGCCCCCATCTCCAGCAACTCCCACCAACAGCACCTCCATCACCTGCTCCAGGCCTGGCACCTCCCATCATCTCCAGCACTTCCATCTACAGCAGATTAAATCCCATACCACAGCATTCTCCACTTGGTGCTCCCTATGGAGAACCCCATCCTCATGGATTTGTTCCCTTTCAAACACATTCCACTGGGAGACTGCTCCTCAAACCTACCCTTTGAACATCATCATTGCATGAAAAGACTCAATTTCCACAGAATCCCAGAATGATTTGGGTTGGAAGGGACCTTCAAGCCCATCTCGTCTCACACCCTGCCATGGCAGGGACACCTTCCACTATCCCAGGCTGCTCCAAGCCCTGTCCAGCCTGGCCTTGGGACACTCCCAGGGATCCAGGGGCAGCCACAGCTGTTCTGGGCACCCTGTGCCAGGGCCTCCCCACCCTCAGAGGGGAGAATTCCTTCCCAACATCTGACCTGAACTCACTCTTTCAGTCTGCAGCCAATATATGCATATTCAGCCTTCTATTTAGTACAATTGTTCATATCTATCGCCACTCTCCTCAGTTTTGGACACATTATTTAAAAGATGTCACAAACACTTTGACAAAGAATCAAAACTAAAAGGGGCATGAATATTTCTTGATCTACAGGTTGTTACTAAATCCATAATTGTCTAAAATGTAGGGGTTTGCAACTGAAAAGGAATTTACGACCTGTTATTGTTCTGTGTGTACCTCTTGATTATGAGCTCTTATCAGCCAAGAGCTGATATGTTTAAAAAGCCTTGGGTAGATCAGACCTGACACAATCCCCCTTGAATTCCAGGACTGAGTTATCCATGGCAAACATCCACAACCAGGGCTTCTGAAGGGAATTATTTAGCACTTCCACCCTTTAAAGGAGGCTGTTTCCCACTGGTAGCTCAGTTCCAACAAGCTGATGAGTCCAAGTGCACAGGCATCCTTCAAAAACTAGATCTTCCTTCTACACCAAAATACCCTGTTTATTGAAATTGTGACAATTTGCCTCGAGAGGTCAGTTATGTGGTGAACAGGAGGACAAAGTTATACTGAGCACAGTTACCTGATTTCAGCCTTTTCACTGGCTGTAGCTTTATCATACATAATCACCTAATTTTATGATATTTTAGTTTAGGTATATAGGTTCATAATGAAATGAAATTGCCCTACGCTCCAGAAAAACTGGAAGGTACTTGTAGAACAGACATTGTTATTTAAGGAACTGAACTACCAACTTCTCTAGCAGGATTAACATTTCACAGACACTCATTGCTACCTTGCAAACATCACCTTGTGGACATCAGGAACTGTTTTCATAACCAAGGTCTCTGTGTCAAGCTGACAGCACATTGCTGGGGACACTAATTACCCAAAGCCAGTGAAATGCTAAGGTGTCACTTGTTTTCATTCAGTTACAAAGCTACTCAAAACTTCTTCCTTCCCCCCAAAAAATCAGGCCAAATCCCAGCGTGGCACTGGATGCACAGCGAGCCCTTGTGCTGTCACAGCGCTCAAAGTGGGACTAATTCTTAGGGAAACACAGAAAAGAAAAGAGAGTGCTATCATTCTCTCACTCTCCAGATGTGCCAGTGTGTGCAACCACCACCAATTCATCCGAGGGCTCATCCTTTCCAGAAGCCCCTTCTCCTGCTGACCACCACTGCGACGCTTTTCCTTTCAACCAGGTAGGCGGAACCGGCCGCCTCTCCCGACCCCGGCTTCTGAAGGGAAGCAGGAATCTTTCAACTTGTTTAGCCTGCAATGAAGTAGGTTAAAACAATAGATGAGCTTCACCTCCCTTGTCTTTCACTCCTCAGCATCAACTTAAGTGTCTTTCAGCAGCAACCCTTTCATGTCAGGGAGGCTGTGGCAGCCGAGGCTCGAGGATTCCCAACAAGTGACCTTTCTGCCTTGGTTGAAAGCCAGGCTCTGAAGATTCGGGCTGGTTTTATTAATTTCTGCCCTCCTGCTTCCCGGGTGCACAGCCCTCGGCCAGGGCTGAGCTTCCTGTGGATGAAGTCACAGCTGATGAGTGGAATTAGAGCCCAGCAGTGTTTTGGCAGGGAGAGGTGATAAACTCGCAGATGCTCAAACAAGCATCTGGCACTACAGAAAACAGATACGGGCACACACTGCTGGGTTTTCTTTTTGAAGTTCTCTTGCAGGCAGGAAAAACACAGCTAGGTATTTTTCTCATTTTTAATGCCAACTAAACCCTAAGACCTGCTTTGTTTTGGGAGGTATGTAAAGAAATTGTTTCCTAAAAAGCAGCTAGAGCAGAGAATAGTTGGTCAGGGGAGGCTTACAACTCTTCTGAGATAATCCACAAAATAAGGATGCAAATACTTAACTAAACACACTCCTAAAATCTCACTGAAAGCAAACTCATTAAACTCCAGGTTTAGGAAGTGGGGGTTTTTTTTGTGTCCAGTATGAAATTCAGCAAAATGTTATTTGCTGCAGTTCCTGAAATGTTTCATGTACAGGAAGACCACACAAATGACACAACGACCAACAAATTGTAGATGAAGAGAATTCAGCAGTAACCCTAAATGGATTACAAACCTATTTAAAACCCCCCAACATTCCTAGTAATCTGCTTATCCTGCCAACCCCTCCAGTTCCAAATAAATGCTTCTTTTCTTCGTTCAGCATTGCAGGCAAAATGCCACTTTTGTACCCCTCTCTCTTTAAGCCCTAAATATTTTTTTAAAACTATGAACATTTACTTCCTAAAAATTCAGAGACTTAAAGAAACCAGAAATAGAAGCAAAACCTACTGTCACTAAACCCTTTATCAGAAGATACATGAAGGATGGGAACATACTCCTCTTCTGTGTGATTTGGGTCTGCATTTGGGATTTTAAATGTTATAATTATGTATTTATTTTTTAGATGTGAAAAGCTTAAGATACCTCATCATTTTAAGCAGAGTATAACTGAAAAAAAAAAGCAGGAAATTATTAAGGAATTACTGTTTTCCCCTCCTGATTCATCCCCAGACTATGTGTGGTTGCTGTACCCCAATACCATTACACAGCAGGCTGTAATTATTGACAGCTGATTTAGAGGGACCAGCTAAAATAATTAGGATGGCAAGATCACTAGAAATAACTTTTGTGGCATTCCTCCACGGGCAACATCTGTTTGCTGTACACTCAATTATCCCCTAACGGACTGCAAACAGGTTTTCCTTGAAGAAGTTTTGGTGCCTGCTTAGTTCTGGGCATCACTTCAAGCAACACAATCCATCCAAGGACCTTGACATCCAATGGATTCGATTCCAAAGGTTACAAACTCTTTAATAGGTGAGTGGTTTTGCCCTTGCTGCAGCTGCAGGTCAAGATATTACATTTCAGAGAAAAGGCAGTGACGACGCTGGGGCTTTTTGTGCTGGAAAGGTTTGTGAACATGCTGTCCTCTGACAATGTCTGAAGGTTTCTTCCAGACCATAAAAAGCCATCAAAAAATTAAATATATATCTAAGAGCAGCAAGTAAAAATACCCTCCTTCACCATGGTGCTTAATTCAGTGTATGATAAGTAAGTATTAGCATTAACAATGTCAAGTCCATCTGTCAAAGGAAGAATCTACTCTCCCACTTTTGCTTCCTGAGTTGTTTCCACTAAACTTCCAAAAATCCCAACTGACTTTTTTTTTTTTTTTTAACATGCTTAGAGAAATAGAAATTTTTTAGTTCGGTGTGGCCACCACACTTCCCAAACACTGCACCCAAGGAAATGTATGTTAAAATTGTGTGGAGGACACCACAATGTGGTGCCAAGAACATTTAAATCTCCTCAGGATATGATGCCAGCAGGTAAATCACCAGGATGCTCAGGAAAGCTTAGGGTGGGGGGCTGCAGGGGAAATGCCCACAGGTTTTCCATGCATTTCAGTGACCCTCTGTATTGCTTCTATTTATTCACTTAAAAAAGCAAAATTTCAGGTGTTATACAGAGAACTGCATTTCTCTAATTCACCTTGTTATTCTGGTTGTGGGGTGGCTGAAAGGGACACAGGGAAACACCAGCTGAAAGCACTGATGGCTTTGCTTATTGCTAAAAGAACAAGTGAGAGGTCTCACCAAACCTTGTTCTTCCATCCACAGAAAACAAACAAATATATTTTAATTTCCTGCTTAACCAGGGCTCATTTTCAACACTCAGTGACACAAAACGTGTGCTTTTAAAAAACAAGGTTTTTTAAAATATCTTTACCAGTTTACCCCAGGGAAAAAAAAAATAAAATAGGATTTCTCAGCAAACTGGGGTTCATCCTTTAGCTAAAAGCCAGAAGTGTAAACCTGGAGTTGGGTCTGGACTGCACAGAGCAGCGAAGCACCAGGAAAAGCAATTACTGCACAAGGGGCAGAGAACAAATACCTTTGTGTTAACAAAACAGTTCTGAGAAGAAACATAAAAGGTCCTTCTTTGTCCTTCAAAACTTCTTTAGAAACAAACGATGAAGAAGAACATGGATTTCAGAGAGTTTGGAAAGTCTGCCTGAAGTTGCTGATCACGTTTCCCGCACCTCAAGCGCTGTTTCCCAGCTCCACCTGCGTGCACGGACGCGGAGCTGGGGGATTTTGCCCCAGGATGCTGAGAGAGGAGATGAATTCTCCTCCCTGTGAGGTGGGCAGGCCCTGGCACAGGGTGCCCAGAGCAGCTGTGGCTGCCCCTGGATCCCTGGCAGTGTCCCAGGCCAGGCTGGACAGGGCTTGGAGCAGCCTGGGATAGGGGAAGGTGTCCCTGCCCATGTCCCACCCCATGGGGTGGAATGGATGGGCTTTAAGGTCCCCTCCAACCCAGCCCATTCCATGATCCTACGGTGTCCCCGAGGGAAGGAGTGGAGGTACCCATCCCACTGGGGTGTGGTTGTGCTGGCCCTACAGCAGACAGCAGTGCTGGCCCCACTGCCTGACCTCCTGTTAATGAACAGCTTGGAGAGCAGGGATGATCCCAGTGCTGAAAGGCAGCCTGGGGCTTTCCCAAATCCCAGAGATGGATGGAGGGGAGGCAGGCTCAAGCTGGCACAGCCATGGAGCTTTAAAACTAACAAGAGTAAGAAAAATAAACACTGGGAAAGATCTTTCAGTGAAGAGTATTTCCAAGAAAGCTTTTTAATTTTTCTGCTTGTTTTCCAGCTGAAAAGCTTTCCTATTATCCCTGGCTGTTCCAGGAAGTGCAGCAGCACAAGGGGACCCAAACAGATGAGGCTCTGAGCAGCCATTCCTCTTTGAAACACAGCTCTGTCTAATCCTGCTCCGAGCAACTTCAGGCAGCATGGTGGGAAAAAAACTGCTGGTTGCTGGCACCTTGCCTAATGTAAGCATTCCTGCTGCTACCCTCAAAAACACTGAGGGATTTTTTTTCAGTGACAAGTTCTGTACAGAGAACTGAAAAACTTCTCCCTGGGTTCATCGCGCTGAAAAAAAAGAAGTTCACAAGAATCTGATTTTCTGAAATAGGAATCAAATTTTAATTTTCGTCCAGGTGCAGCGCAGGTGCTTTAGCATTTGTGTTGCTGGGAGCATTGTCTCAGAAGAGCTGCAGAAAGATAAACCAAGAGAGATGAAAGAACCCATCCCAGAAAAAGAGGGCTGTGCATGTGCAGATAGTGTGGAGAGAGAAGAATCAGCATGACCTTTATGGAAGGGCATAAAAGGGATGAGCATCAGTCCTTGGAATTGGTGAACCACCCTGAGCTCAGTGTCCATCATCGTGATACCTGAATACTTGGGCAGAGGTCAATGATCAAAGCAGGCACGTTCAAGGAGGGAAAAAAAGCCCTGCAAAGTGCAGTAAAAATGTTCGAGTTTGCTGAAGACCAGATTTAAACCTCATTGAACACCTCAGCTTTGGTGCAGACGAATATGAAGGAACCCAGAATTCCTGTTTGAAAGCTGACACTTGAAACGTGCCTGGAGCCAAAGGAAGGCAACACAAAATCTAGAATTACCACAGCATTTAACTCTGATCCATTGTACCTGCCTGGGAACAGTGACTGCAGGAGGATCCTCCTCCTCCTCTGCACGTGGAGCCCAGGATTTGCAGAAGGAAGGAAGGAAGGAAGACATGGCTCTCCCACAATTATCACCACAGGCTTCTGGAGCCCATTTGCAGCAAGTCACCTGCTGCATCTCAAACGCTTTGATCCAAGTGTTTGCATCTCCCAGGACATCATCTTTGATGGCCTAATCTGGATTTGTGGTCCTCAAAAGTGCAGCAATCTTCTGAGGGTGCAAATCTACGTTATGGTGGGGGAAGAAAAATCCCCAAGGGAATCTTTTAGGTCACTGGACAGATTTGTAGCCAAGCGCTGGAGAACAGGGAAATAATGAACTAAAAACTGCTTTGAAGTGCAAGACAGATGTGGAAATAATGGAATCATGGGATATGCAGAGTTGCAAAGGACCCACAAGGATCACTGATCCAACTCCTGGCCCTGCACAGACACCCCGACAATCTCTGGCAGCGCTGTCCAAACGCTCCTGGAGCTCTGGGGCTGTGCCCATTCCCTGGGGAGCCTGGGCAGTGCCCAGCACCCTCTGGAGGAAGAACCTTTTCCTAAAATCCAACCTAAACTCCTCTGACATTCATCTGCTTGGAGGAAATAGGCAGAACAGCCTGAACCTGGCTGGACTCGAGATCTTCAAGGCCTTTTCCAACCTCATCAATTCGGTGATTCTGCCTTGCACCAACACAAGTACCAGAAAATCCAGGAGCTGCCAGGATTTGGGAAGAGCAGCCCCCCCAGCCTTTTTGAGTCTTGCTAGGACATCCTTAATGGGAATCTACAACCACTATTACTCTTTGTGAGACGCCCTTCTCCTAAAAGGACAGGGAGCTCGAGCACGCCTCATTGCCTTCTCCTTCAGCTCCCGCTGACAGACGAGGCTGCCTGTCCTCGCTGTCAGCCATCCCCTCCCAGCCCCGCGAAGGATTCAAGGACCAGCAAGATTAGCTGTCTGCTGAAGGATGCCCAGAGCTCTGGCATGCCCAGAGCCCTGCGTGGACACTCCTGATTCTGCTCTTGTGGCCAAACGGCTGCTTTGCAACAGCAGGGTTGTGCTTGAAAAGAGATGTTGTAAAATTAAAGGATTTAACAACCACTGAGGTCCTCCCGAGACACGACTGGCAAGTCCCAAACAGAACAGAGTGCTCACCTCAGAGAAGAGGCAGGTCAAAGGAAGGTGATGGGCTCATGCAGAGGTACAAACACAGTCAAAGGAGGTGTTGGCACTGTTGGAGTGTGTCCAGAGCATGGAATGGAGCTGGGGAAGGGGCTGGAACACCAGAAGTGGCTGAGGGAAAGGGGCTCAGCCTGGAGAAGAGGAGGCTCAGGGGGGCCCTTGTGGCTCTGCACAACTCCTGACAGGAGGGGACAGCCGGGGGGGTCGGGCTCTGCTCCAGGGAACAGGGACAGGAGGAGAGGGAACGGCCTCAGGCTGGGCCAGGGGAGGCTCAGGTTGGATACTGGGGAAAATTTCTTCACAGAAAGGGCTGTCCAGCCCTGGCACAGCTGCCCAGGGCAGTGGTGGAGTCCCCATCCCAGGAGGGATTTAGAATATGTGTGGATGTGGCACCTGGGTGGGGACAGGGACTAGTGGTGGGTTTGGCAGTGCTGGAGGAAAGGTTGGACTCGATGATCTCAGAGGGTTTTTCCACCCTAAATGATTCTACTCCCTTTAAGGCTCCCTGTGTGTCACTAAGCTGCTGCTTGCCAACAACTTCTTGCCTTTCTGGAGGCACATTGATCCCATTTCTATGAGAAGGGGCAATTTTGTTGAGTTACTGCAAGAGGATTTCAGACAACACAGTGTGATGCTGGAAGATGAGGAGAAGAGGAAGAGAGAAGAGAGGAGGATGAAGGATGGACTCTGCCATCAGAACAGGGACATCAGGGACAAGAAACCCAACTGCAAACCCCCCACTGCTCCCTCTGGGTCTGTGCCTGCAGCCCAGGACCACACAGGCTCCAGCTCCAGTGCCTTGTGAAAATAATCTCTCTAGGAGAAAGAAAACATACACCTATTAACTGCTCAGAAAGAGATTTTTCAAAGGCTCTCAATATCCAGCTGGTCTTGATTCATATTGACTTCAACAAAATATTCTTGGGCCAATGGTGAACACTCTGAAAAATCCCCTCTGTAATTTGCCATTGAGGTTTGAAAATAAGTGGTGTAAAAGGGCTTCTTTAAAAGAAAAAAAAAAAAGACAAATTAAAAATGAAAGGTTGAACTAAAATTTGGCTTCAGGCCATAAACTAGGGGGAAACTAACAGCAAAGATAGTTAAATGACTGGAAAGAGAACACAACAGGAGCTGTTATGAAAAAAAGCTGATGGCTTTTTAAAAAAGGATTTGTATAGATAGCTGGGGAAATAAATTCCGGATGTGATAGAAGTGCAATTGAGAAATTAAATAAATGGAAAATAAGGATGACTAAGTAGTAGTTAGCATGCCCCTTCTCAGTTGTATACTATTATCACATCTATTTTTAATGTCTCTTCAGCTGTCTGCAATTGTCATCCTTTTTTCAGAACTTGTTCCAACATTCTTTGATACTGAATTAGCTGTTTTTTACTCTGCCATGCTTACAACCACATCTTTTTCTTACTCAACACTCCCCTTTTCCCACAATGTTATTCCATTGTCTCCCTTTTTCATCTCTCCTTATGTGTTGACTCCCCAGTTTCTGAGCCCTCCAACCATCCTTGTTCATCTTTTTTTTTCTGGAGCTCTTTTGGTTGAATCCTAGCATGTTTCTTTTCTTCTTTTCTAAAGCTGCAAGCATGTTTTATATCATACGTGGCTCCTGTACACATTGTTACCCCTTCAGAAGGGCATTGAACAGCTACAGCAGTGTGGAAATAGTAAGCTAAACTAAGGGAGAAAAAGAAGTTCTTTTTGGCTTTTGCTTTGGCTCGTAAAAAAAAGAACCCAAACATTTAAACTCTCCCCTTTTCCCTTTTATCCTCAAATAACACAAGCTTTCCACAAGCAGCTGAATATTCAAACAATGAGAGGCATCAGAAGTGTTGGCCATTCTAGAGCTCAGGATGTGCCTAAGGAGATGTGATAACACAAGATTTAATCATACTGAAAAAAATACACAAGTTCTGATGTGATCTGTGGGCTATGGAGTGAACCTGAATTTCTCCTCCTTGTTAACCTTCCAAGTGTGCCTCCTCCTTACCTCAACACCTAATGATGCTCCATATTAACTTGGGGACTCTCATTTATTAAAAAAAAAAAAAGGTTCTAAACACATTTCAGGCAGCTGAATTCACCACTGTGATGCTTCAGATGGTTCAGCTCCATCGTTACAAGCTCAGACTTTAATTTCTCACAATTCCCTTTCCCTCGTGCATTCAGAGCCAAGGCTGTAGCTGAGCTAACAACACTCTTTGGAATGGCATTTTCAAAATTCAGGCTTGAATTTTTTCTTGAAACCTACCCTCAGCTGTGCCCGAGATCCCATCAGCTTTGAAGTTGCTTGTGCTTTTCTTCCGGCGGTGCTTCTTTCTGTTGGCGTGGGGGGAAGGAGGGGGGTCCAGTTTGGGGCTGGTGGTACTGGAAATGCTGGGGCTGGAACACACTGAATCTCCCAGGCCGGTGTCTGCAGTTGGGTGGGGGAAAAGAAAGGGGAGAAAGATCAAAATGCTGTGAGATTGAAATGAGTTGATTGTCTGAATCCAAGCTTATAACCTCTGGCTGTTCGCAGACATGTCCTCGGGCTCATTCAGGAGATTCTCCAAACAATATCCATCAATTTTTTCAAAAAGGTACCAAAAAACCCCAACTTTGCTGAAGTGCTGAATCAAGTCCTGTCAGATTAACAGGACTCAGCAGCAATTTTAGGAGCAGGCCAGCTGGAATGCACAAAAACAATGGGAAAGCACTTTATTGCTTCTGATTGCTCCTTCCTCCGAAGATCTTCCCTAGCCTCAAATTAATTTGTGTAACACTTGGACATTTTAATACATGAACAGAGATATCCCTACATCTTCTGGATGTTCTCTGCCATCATTAATATCAGACAGACACACACACTGAAAAGGTGGTGATGGCAATAAAGCTGGGAAGACAAGGTAAGTGATGTACACCTGGTACAGGTAATAATTGTGTGGTAAAGGGTCACTTCCTACCTGCTCCCAAGGAAAAGAAATAATCCCATGTTACTCTGTCAGTTTCCTGCTTTATTAACTCCAACAATTTTAAGAACTGGGTCCTTCCACATAGAAAATACTCAAGTAACCTTAATCCAGGATTTCCCCCCAAGGTTGGTAATATGATTTTTGTTTAATTACTGGCTTGGTTTGGATTTTAATTATAGAATTCCACATAAAACCTACACTTAAAGAAAAGTGCTTGCTATTATGGAAAGTGAAGCCATTTCCAGAGCCTTGCTTAAATACCATATTGCACCTTAGTGCAGTATCAGGATTGCATTTATGTGCCATATCCTTAAAATCTCCTAGACAGATATTCAGCAAATACATTCCCATTATTGCCTTTTGGGGTTAAATACTTGATAATTGGTTTCAGAATAGCAGACACAGGGAAAAAGAATAAAAAAGCTTTATTATAAAGCTTAAATGTAATAACAGGAGTGCATTTAACTTAATATGTCAGAAAAATATCAAGCCAAAGATAATTAAAAAACAGCTTTTGATTTTTTTGCATAGTTAAAATTCCCACAGAACTGCCTATTTGACAAAACCCAACTTATTTTGGTTTCTTTTTCCTCCTAATAAAGTTTATTTACTAATTACCCCCTAAGCACAGTTGTGCTCTAAGTTATTAGTGGGGGATAAATTATGTAGCTAATTGCCTGGCAAGAGAGACCAAACCAAACATTAATCTTTATATTAAGGATTTCTGTTCTTTTCCCTACATCCACTAGCTTGAAACCAGTTCCCAAGAACTTAACCCCAAAAGGGAATAATGGGAATGTATTCACTCTGTATCAGGCTAGGAGATTTTAAGGATTTGACCCATAACTGGTGCAAGTGACTCTCCTGGCAGAGTTTGCTGTCTCTCCAGGAGAGGGGGAAGGCAAATCCAGGTGAAAATCCTGGTGGGAATTCTCTTAGCCAAGGGGACACAGATCCCTTTGGATCCTTGACACGGAAAGAAGATGCAGAAGAGGGTGCCAAAACCACGAAGGCATGAGCACAGATGCAATGGGGCTACTGCCAGTCCCAAATATTGACCTTCAGCTTGACTCTGGAGCTTTCCAACGGTGATACTTAAAAAGAAGGAAAAAACCCCAGGGTGCCCAGAGGAGCTGGGGCTGCCCCTGGATCCCTGCAAGTGCCCAAGGCCAGGTTGGACAGGGCTTGGAGCAGCCCGGGATAGTGGAAGGTGTCCCTCTCTGAGGTGTTAGAACTAGGTGATGTTTAATGTTCCTTCTGACCCAAACCTTTCTGGGATTCTAGGATTCAAAATGCTTCACTTTTCCTCTGTCATTCCCAGCTTTCACTTTAGAAACAATTAAACCCTTCTGAGTTCATCACCTCCTGCACCTGGCAGCATCAACCACCATGCCCTGCACCCATCAAACGGTGCAAACCCCCCACAATCCTGAGGCAACACCACAGAATATATCCCCTTAAAAACCATCAGGGTAGATCCACACACTGGTGGCAGCTCTGTCTAATTTCCAGGCCGTAAATTCCCCCAACAAAACCTGCTCGAGAGCTCTGAAAAATGAGGGACGGACGGGGTTGATGCCTGGCGTCGGAGAGCTGAAGAATTAACCTCCCGTGGTAAATCCTCGTCATCCACAGCCCCTTCCAGGTAATAACCTGCTGTCCTTGGGTCAAACTGCTCTCAAGTGGGAGCCTGGAGCTTTCCCTCCCCCTCAACCAGCAAGGAAAGGTTGATCCCTCATAAACGGAGCCGAGCCGACATCGCCGGCGTGTTACTGCCCCGGATTCCCGGTTTCCGAGCCCACCCTTTGAAGATGGGAGTTATTTAACATTCCCCTGGTTTAAAATATGAGCAATCAAAAGGCGCTGGGCTTCCACGCTGTGCTCTCCCATTTCCCACTCCTTCTCTTGCCTGACAAGGTATTCTTCAAATTGAAAAGAGGGCTCCTGAAAGCCCGGGCTTCGGGAAACTGTAAATGAGTTCAGGCTTCAGCCCGCTGAATGCAATTTCATCCTCCTGACTGAATACAAATAATGCATTTTATTTGGTATCAATTACCACGCCTGAGAACAGACGACCACTGCCGGCACTATTAAATATATATTTAAAAAAAAAAAAAAAAAAGAGGGGGAAAAAAAAAAGGCAAGGAAAAAGGCACGGCAAATTAAAAAAGCAAGCGCCTCATTACTCCCCATCTCAACCAGCTTTGACAGAGGCACTGGAACTCATCAGGCGCGTTCCACTGGGCTGGGATGGGCTGTTTTCCAGCCATCCCGCACGTTCAATGTCAGCCATTAGTTCTTCCCAATCGGGCATCAATGTTCAACACACACCCGAAAAAATATATAATACTGGTAATAATAATAACAATCTGCAGCCTCTCCGAGCTTCAATACTTGAAGTATGAGTCAAAGCAGCAGTTTCACTTTTCACTCGGGAAGCTGACAAGCATGACTAGAGGGGGAATAAAATAACATTCAGTTCGCATAAATATCAAGCGGGCTGCTTGAGACTGATGGGCCAGGAATGTATTCTTAGCCATCATTCTGGCAGACAGGCCCAAGGACACTCATAACTTATTTTACAATCATTTAGTTTCAGCTCAAGTGGAAAACGTGACAACTTATCTCTGCTGACAAGATGCCATATCGAACCTTACAATTAACTCTCCCCCGATTATCTGCCCAGCCCATCATTAGCTCTGCGGCTCTTGATGGACTGTACGGGCACAGCTTCCCTTGATGATGGTCATCATCTGCAGGGTGCAGAGCTCCATTACATGACACGGAGGACAAAACTCTCCCCTTGCCACGTAGCTGGGGTTGTCCTGACCGGCACAGCCTCGTTTTTGCAAGTGTTTTGAAGTGATGTGCAGCAAAACGTTGCTGGAAAATGTCTTCTGCCCCAAAATGGAGCATCCTCGTGCTTCAGCCCACGCCTGCTGCTGCCTGCAGCCTCTGGGAGTGAGCCAGAGATGCCCGTGCTCTGTCCCAGCAGCCAGGAGCCTTCCTCCCTGCCCTCCATCCCTCCCCAGTGCCATTATTAACTCCTTCAGCTGGAAAGGAGAGCTGACACAGCCACATTGCAGAATCATTTGGCTTGGAAGGGCCCTTACACCCCAACTCCTGCCATGGGACACCTTCCCCTATCCCAGGTTGCTCCAAGCCCTGTCCAGCCTGGCCTTGGACACTTCCAGGGTCATGGCAGCCATGTATAAGTATGTGCAGTATCTCACTCCACGTCCAAAAGCAACAAGTGACGCTTGGTGACCAAACACCCCTGGAGTTATGAAGGGATGGGACATAAGAACCCCACCCCTCTGCTCTTCACACGGTGGTACTTCTCTACAGGTGCAGGACATGTGGATTAAGACAGCGATTGTTGTGCTGGTGCAAGTCCAACCTTCATTTGAGAGAATTTACCAAACTAAACAAAAAAGCCAATGCAGCTTTACTGCCATGTCTGCCTCTCTCCAAGATCCATTTTGCAATTATGGTCATAAGAGAAATTCCTTTCGAGTATGTCAAACTGTTGTAGAAGAAAGGAGGGGTGGAACAGAAGAAACGCTTTGTCTACAACTACAACCCAGAGTCAAGAGACAGAACACTAAATGAAAACCAATCCTCAGAAGAGTCTCAAGAGCTGTGCTGTTGTACTGGGCTTTATTTGCTGTTTGAAACAATTTGATATCCTCTCCCAGTGTTACACATATTTTGTAAAAGGTAACTTTCTATCCAATTCCCACTTCCTATCTTT
The DNA here is from genome assembly GCA_013398275.1 of Promerops cafer. Lineage (NCBI taxonomy): Eukaryota > Metazoa > Chordata > Aves > Passeriformes > Nectariniidae > Promerops > Promerops cafer. The sequence goes on along the minus strand of VZSE01012484.1, from coordinate 348,485 downwards.
TTTATTATTTTGTTATTTGGAAGCTGCATGCGCTCAACAAATGGATCTCAAAGACAACTCCATTTGTGCCCCCTAAGGACTTTGTGAGTGTCCTCCTGGATTTGAAAAGGGTGGAAAATGAACAGAATCATCACTGAATCACAGGACTGGAAGTGACCCAAGAGATCATTCCATCCTACCCCCTGCCATGGGCAGGGACCCCTTCCACTATCCCAGGCTGCTCCAAGCCCCAAAGTCCAACCTGGCCTTGGGCACTTCCAGGGATCCAGGGGCAGCCACAGCTGCTCTGGGCACCCTGTGCCAGGGCCTACCCCGCCTCACAGAGAAGAATTCCTTCCCAGTATCCCACCTAGCCCTGCCCTCTGGCAGTGGGAAGCCATTCCCCCTGGTCCTGTCACTCCAAGCCCTTGTTCCAAGTCCCTCTCCAGCTCTCCCGGAGCCCCTTTAGGGCCTGGAAGGGGCTCTAAGGTCTCCTCAGAGCCTTCTCTTCTCCAGATAAACACCCCCAACTCTGAGCTGTCTGAAACTCAATCCAAACCCAGACTGTGCTTCCTGGTGCCCCTAGATCAGAAAAACAACTATCTTACATCCTGAATTCCCAAGCCCCAGCACCAAACCTGTCCGAGATACAGCTCCTTCAGCACCCGCAGCACCCCTCACAGCTGAGATGCAGGAGACGCCAGCACAAGAACCAATGAGGCCAAGGAAGTGAGGGACAATAAGCCAGGATGAGAATCCCAGGCCAGGGTAAAGGAGCTGGGGGTGGAAAAAGCAGGAAAAGAGGCAACATGTGAGGTACGGGAATAGCACAGCATAAAGGCTGGGACACAAAAGTCCAAGAGCGGAGCTTCATCGTTGGCCCACGGTTCCTATTCTCTTTCTCACACACACACAACTCTCTCTCCTGTGTAACCATCTGCAGTGGAACCAAGGATATTCTGACCCCTTCTATCTCCGTGTCTTTTGATTTATTTCATATTTTTGTCAAATCACCTATTTACAAAAACTTGAAACAAACTCAACAGGTGACGCTATTCTCCACAGACCAAAGTCGAGCTTGATCTGGTTTACATTTTTCTTGCATCTTCTTGTTAAAATTTTCCAACAGGCTTTCAAAGTGAAATTAGACTTTTTTGTCAAGCCCAGCTCCCCAACACGGCCTTATTCTCAAGTGGCTGGAGATTGATTAATTTGGGTTTTTGATTTGCCGAAGTGACAAGAAGTCAGACGTTACAAAAGCGGGAGCGGTGAATGGGATCAATTAAAGAGCAGAAGCAGCAACACAATTAATAGCACCAGGTTCAAGAGGAGAAAGAAAGCGCTGATGACGAAAACAACAGCAACAGCTCTGCCTGCAGCAGGAATCTTTGCTGCGACCCAAGGAAGGCTGAATCCAAAGAGGGTGTTTCAGAACTTTCACTATGCCATTAGTGCTGAAATGAAATAAGGCAAAGATGTCGGTAGCTGGTGGACTGAATAATAAAAAAATAGCTGGACACTTTCATCTTCCACACATGTGTTTTAAATAAAGGTGAGAAAAGCAATCCTTTTATTTAAACAGGGGAAGCAAGAGACTATAACTATCTGTAGTTTGTATTTCAGACCCATTTCCCCGAGCTGAGATTTTTCTGGCTGTGAAATCCACTGCTCTCCAGCTTCCCTTTACAGCTATTACCATAAATGTTCTATCAAGTTCTTTATCTTCCTCCTCTGCCTCAGACCCAAGTTAAAGGGATGCCGCAGTCACACAGCGACCGCGGAAGGCTGAAGTCAGGCGCAGATGTACAGGACTGCCATTAAAATCCTGTCAGAACTGCAGCTTGGCACAAGTCTGTGGATGTGATAAACACTGGGGAGTGGGGGAGAAGGGCTGGCACGAAATTACAGCCTCCAGGATGAAAAAAAACAGGCAAATATTTGTCGAGTACAGAGAGCTCACACCTTTGGAGGAATTAGGTGCATCTGGTCATCACTGAGCTGAGCTCAGCTCAGACACTCAAGCCACAGAGGGCTTAAATTAACCTGCTGCACTGAAGGAAATTAAAGGGAGCTCTGAGCAGAACTGGGGGATGGACATCAAAGAGCCTCGGGAGCCTCTTCCCTTTCCATGGCATCTCCGTTTTTGCAGCCTCGTGCCCAGAGCCTGCAAATCTCAAAGCTGTCCTGTCATCCTCAGCAAGCCCCACCGAACCACTCCTTTCTTCTGAAAGCAACTTCAATTAAACAAGGAAAACAAAGCTTCCTTCTAGACAGCAAAAAAGGGATCTCCCTGCTTTTGGAGGGTCTGGCTCTTGCTGTGTGGCAGCACCTCAAGTGACCAGACCTCAGGGCATGAGCATCCCTTCCACTTTGTGACAAGGGAGGGACATCATCCACAGCCTTGGGAGAGAAAATCAGTCTCAAGATGCTCAGGCACAGATATTGGAAGGTTTCAGTAATTTTGGAAAGACCCTCATTACCATCTCCCTTATCTAAAGGGAAGACAAGTCACCTCTAGCTCATTCCCTACCAACACACAATGTTGGGCCATCATAAAAGGAAGCATGAGAGCAGAAATGCAACAATAGAGCTTAAAAAAGCCCCACAAAAGTACATTTTCCCTCCTAAGGAGCAACACATTACAGTGCTGGCAAAACAGCATCCTGCTCCCTGGAACTTGAAGGATGGCTAGGAAGAAAAGAAGCTCCCTTTCAAAGGAAGCTCCTCATTTCCAGGAGGAATTCACCAGCTCCCACAAGGAGAGGACACAACTATTCCTACACCATTCTCTCCCGTGCTGCCAGGACGGTGACAAGCAAAACAAAGGCCGTGTTTTAGAGGACCTGCAACCTCAGAACGTGAACTGGGGATGAGATCCTAATCTTCCTCCACACATCTTGCCTGCAGCAGGTTTAGGTCAGGGGCAGGGATGATATAAACTACTCCCTGAGCGAGCAGGGTTTGTTAATTTATCTCAGCCCCTGTTACACAGACGCATCCCTGCACTCCCCTCCTCTGCTCTGGATGTGAACATGCCCTGTGGAAAGATCAAACCTGACAAGTTGTTTGAACACATAAGGACAACAAACCAGGAAAGAGATGCGAGACTGGGATGCTGCAGGATGCCACCACATCCCAAGGCAAACTAACTTCGTGGCTCCTGCTGAACAGACCTGCAGTCGAGATGTACAGGGAATGTCCCTAATTCTTCTGGCAGAACGTTTTCACTGGGCAGCATCAGCCCAGTGAGTCTCACGTGGGGTCACCCTGAATTGTGACCAACTGGCTGTACGATGCTGTGGGCGTCGCAGTTTCCCCTGGCCATCAGCTGTGAACAGACAGGTGAAAAACAGCATGGAAGGCAGAAATTATGGGGATTCACTGCAGGTTACTTGTTCATTTCAGGGAATTCATTCCCTCCCCACGAGGGAGACAGGAGGTGGATGGTCCTTTTGAAGACACACCTCAGGGCAGAAGGTCCTGGTTCAATTCCAGGTCACGTGTTGGTCTGTCTGGGCCAGTCTGGATGGGGCTCGGAGCAGCCTGGTACAGGTGGGAAGTTGGAACAGGATGGTCTTTAGGGCCCTTCCAAGCCAAACCATTCTGTGATTCTATGATTCACACTGTGACTGGTTTCTATTTCCCCCTTCTGAAGCCAGGTAGATCATCAGGCACCTCAAGAACAGCTGCCAACTGCAGCACCCTGGACATGGCAAATCCACCAGGACCATCCCCAGGAAAGGTGGTGTGGGAACAGACAGACTTGGAGCACACTATAAGAACCCACTTTGGGTGAACAAGCTCCATCATGGTCAGGTATGTACAAGTGTGTGACAAATTCTATTTTAGCTCAAAATGAGATGCATAACAAATTCACCTTAATTACACAGAGAGGGGCAGAGCTCCACCCTGATCTAACCATCAGTGCTGTCTTCTCATTGCATAAAAAAATCCTCATTTAACAACATTTTGCTTTGAAATTGAGCCTGCAGGTCACCAGGCACTTGGAAAATAATGAATCCATGGCTTACTGAATCACTTCCTACTAAAATATTTACCTTGTGTTTCAAGATAGGCAAAGTAAGACAGAGAGGAAGAACTGACTCTCTTCAAAGAGATGCTCAGAGCCAGAAAGATGTCTCGTCTCTACTCCTGTACTTTAACCTTCCGTCTGTACAACCTGTGGATAACTTCAAGCTTCAAACCCACTCTGTGGTAATTGAGAAGAGGTTAGGAAACTCTCCACTGTCAGTCCACGAGACTTCAGTGACAAGCCCTAATATCAGTGTTTTGGAGGGGGAAAAAAAAAAAAAATCAAGAGACGTTCACTATTAACATTTTCCAATTAAAGCTGAATAATTGCTGTATAGCAAATTGGCTGTTAATTGCATCATGCTAGGCAGGAAAAAGCTAAGGCTTTCCTGGTAATGTATGCCATGAGCAGCGGTGTCAGAAAGGAAGAGAAATAATGGCAGCAACACCAAGACTGCTCTTAATCAAAGGCAAAATCAAACATCTTCCTATCGCAGAGACCCAGAACTGCAAAGCAAAGCTCTTAAAACACAAAGCTCTGTCTTTCAGAGGTGTCAGGTGGCGTAACTGCCATCGACAAACTTTTTTTTTCAATTTTCAAGTTTAATCAAGCCCTCTTTCTAGCTGTTGGATAAATAAGTCGGGGCCCTCCATCAGAGAAGCCCCCGGTGCACTGGATACTCCTCGTGGCCCTGGCCCGTGGGTGGCACAGCCACGGCTGCATGAAGGGATGAGATCAAGTGTGACAAATGAAGGGCCTGGGGACTTGAAAGGGGAAGCTCTCCCACCTGCAGGAAGGGAAGGCTGGGGCTCTGAGCTCCAGCTGGCCCCCAACAATCCCCAGGTTGTGGCCAGGGCCCTGCACAGAGGCTTCTTTCACTCCCCGAGCCGTGTGCGCTGAGAGGCAGCTTTGAAGGGTTGGATTCCATAGGTAAGGAATACACAACATCCCTAAAAACCCCACGCTCTGTGATCTGGGCTGGGGAGAAACCCAGCCCGCCAACAGCCACGCTTGAGGAGGCAACTGCTCTGCTCTTAATTGGAACAGAAACTTCATTAAGCCCGAGAAGGAATAAAAGCACCGAGTGTGTTTCTTGCACACTCTTCCTCCAGATCCTACAAAACAAAGCACTGCACTCCTGGCCATACATTAAACAAAAATGTAACTATTACAAGCATCTATTGGAACTTCTGAAGTGTGGATGTGCAAAGAAGAAATCCTCAAATCAGGAATTGCTCCCATGGGAGCTATACATGAATATTTTGCTTTCTTAACTTAGCGTTTAAACCTTTATGAAACTTAAAATAAATTTAGAATTTATATTATTAGACAAACTTAGATTATTTAAACTAAGATAAAAATATTAAGAAAAAATAAAAGCTCGCTGATTTGGGAAGCTTATTTATTTCCCTCCTCAAGTCTTCCTTATAAAGTCCTTAAATGAAGAATTCACTGGGCTTATGAAATTTGTAAGCCGCACTACTTGAATCAAAGAGTTTATAAAATGTCACATTCTGCTCTTGCAGTATTATGTCTTTCCTTTATGTTTACTTGAGAGTGTGTCTCTCAATTTATAACGTTCTCTGCAAACGTGATTTTATTTTCAAAGTCCATAACCTCCTGCAGGATATTGTGTGAATCCAGCTCATGTATTTAATTCCTTGCAATTACTGCAAACATTTCAGATTAAAGCAACCTTAAACTGCAAGCATGCAAAATAAAAACCTTTAAAACTTACATTCTTCTAAATACAAGTGAGATTACAGGACAGCCTCCCTGATGAGGAATTCCCCTTGTCCAGAGGTGTGATCATCTCCAGTATTATACCTTCCATTAAAATGTTTTTATGTAATGATTCAAAATAACGGTTCTAATATAAAACCAGAGCAGAAAATACATTTTGCAGACTTCTAAGAGCTGTATCTGTCAAATGTCAAATGTCTGAGCTACACAGAACCATGCTGGGTATCCAGCTTCCTTCCTGGAGAAGCCCTGACTTTTGGAAAGTGTTTCTTGAACAGGAGCTTGAAGAGCTGATGAAGACAACATTCACTCTCCTCACTATTCTGTCAGGTTAAAGCTTAAACGCCAAGACAAAAGTAAAGTGTTTTGGCTTGAGGGCTTTTTCCCTCTTTTATTTCCTCCTGAGTGGGGATAACGGAGAAGGTGTGACAAGCAAGCCCAGCTACAGGCAGAAAAAGGCAGAAAAAGCACTGATTTACTGAACACTGCCAGACAATCAAATCAGATTAATCAACATCAGTAACCAGAAATAAATCACCTTTTTCCCCTACTATAAAGAACACGCTACTTGCATTTTTACTTCAGTTTAAATCCTAAGCCAAACTAAATGCAAAATATGTATTTAAACATCCATAAGTAAATGCTGGGAAAACACAGAGCTCTATAGCTCAGTCAAAAAGTTGATTTAGTCCCATGAACAATTTACTGACAGACATTTGGCACTCCTGGCTGTGAGCAACAATAAGATCTGCATCAGGCTGCCAACGACAAATTACCTGAGGATGCAAACTGGTGTTTCCTGGAATCAAGAGCAGGATTTAATTGCTGAATGCAACAATTCTTTGTGTTTCAATCAGGGGGAGAGCAGAAAGAAGGAGATCTTCAACAGGAAAAGCAGATGGAGAATTGCAAAAATGTAGCTCAGGATTTAAACAGCAGCACTGGATAAACAGAGGAGCAGCTGAAACTCAGCCAAGCCGTGCAGAAACGCCCACGGACCCAAAGTCCTCCCTAAACCAAGATCATGGCAGAGTTTAAACCTCAGAGGTCTCTTGGTGCCACCACGGACACAAAGTAAAGGCTGCTTTCAGATCTTTCACTCTTTTATGTCACTTCTCTGCTGGATACAAAGCCCAGTGGGACCAAATGGCAACAGCCCATCTCCAGTTTGGTGGTCACTGAGCTGTCACCCACAGCCTGGATGGGCAGGAGAAAGGCACAGATCCACAGAATAATTCAGGTTGGGAAAGCCCTCTGAGACCCTTGGGTCCAACCCCTAACCCAGCACTAAAACGTGTTCCTAAGTGCCACAGTTTTTAACACTCCCAGGGATGGTGACCCCGAAGTTTCCCAGGTTCCTACAGACTGCAGACCAGAAGGGGTAAGCACTGGGTGCTGCTGCTTCCAGAGGCTGGGATTCCTAAAAGTCCCAGGTAGACAGCACCAGCTGGATTAATGCTCCAAAGCCCTTTTCAGAGCACTTATTTATCACCATTGCCCTCCAGGCCTTACATTACTCTGGGGAACCACAGGTTGCAAAACCCCATCATCCCCTGCCTGAATCAAAATCACTTTGAAATCTCAAGTCCTGCAGGATCAGCAAATCCAAAAAATTGCCAGTTTCCTAGGACATTGCTACAGAGAATTTTTTAGTATTTCTGGTTGACTGGGCTATTTCAGGTGAGAGTTTGTCAAGAATGCCAGGAAAATGTAAATACTGGAAGCTTCTCAGTACACAACGTCATGCTGAAAGGGGATGGTTTTCCAAAAATTGTGGAAAAGTAGTGCTTTATAAGCCAAGTTTCCTCAAAGTATGTTGAGAAAGCAAAGGCAATAGTAAGTTGTTGTTAGCAGAGTTTATCCTGCTGAACTGCAATAGTTTCCCTCTGGAAATATTTTGCCAAAAGCAATTTGTGGATCACAAAAAGGTATGAGAAGTAGAAGAATGTTCCCTTTCCTGTCCTATGTCAGATAATGTAAACTATGTGCACATATTATACATGGTGAATTTTATTAAGTAGTATGAACTACAGAAAACCCCAGAGTAGCTCTAAAGCAGCTAGAAAAAAAAAAGGAGAAAATAAATCTGTATTTGCTTTTCAGTCACAATTCCCATGTTTAAAAAGGAGGAAAAAGCTCTTCTGACCTAAACCATCTGTATACACTGACCAAAAATAATTCTGAAATTCTATGCATCTATCTGAAATTATATAATTGATCCTGGTCAAGAACTTGCCTGTGGAACTCCAACAGCTCTAAATGGTGTTTTCTGATGTCAGTTGAACCGTTTCCTTTTCCAAGGCACAGAAGAAGGTTCCATCATTTAATCATTCTCAGCACTTAGGATCAGACACGTAAGGCAAGTTGCAAGGTCTGCATTAATATCAACACTCCAGTGACCTCTCACACCCCATGGCACAGTGAGAACTCAATTTTACATTAATAAACCCTAACACCAAACTGTTAGAAACTCAGAAGACACCAGGTATTACAACTTCCATAAATTACAGCCGAGCTCAAATGGCCCGTACAAGCAATTGTACAGTGATAAAGCCTAAGTGGATGATATTTAAACAGATATTTGATTTACGGCAGAATTTTACATCATGCTGGAATTCAAATGACAATTTACAAGTCCAGAGACCAGAAATCCCTGTCCCATGCAAAGTGCTGTTTGCAGTGCTCTGTCAGAAGAGCTGAATGCTGAATCCTTCGGGAAGGAATCCTTCCCTCTGATAGTCTCAGGGCACAGAAGCCAAATGATAAAACAGGACATTTAAAAAGAGAATGAACCAAGCTGCTGCTTCATGCCCAGGTAGGAAATTACATCCTTGGTCTTCTCAGAGTGATGTCTCACAAATCTCACTTTTGCAAGGCAGCTGCCTGTGGTTCCTGGCACCACAAAAACTTCTGATGGCAAATTCAGGGGTCTGTCTGTCAGGTTCTTCAGACATGCACAAATTGTGAGACTGGAGTGCAGACAGACCCATCTCTTTAGCGCCATCAGCACCACTAAAATCATGGAATTGTAGAAGCCCTCCAGGGCCAGAGTCCAGCCTGTCACTGTCCCCAGCCCAGAGCACTGAGTGCCACGTCCAGGCCTTCCTTGGGAACCTACAGGGATGGGGACTCCACCATCTGCCTGGGCAGCCCCTGCCAAGGCCTGGCCACCCTTTCCATGGAGAAATTCCTGCTGGTGCCCACCCTGAGCCTGCCCTGGCCCAGCCTGGGGCCCTTCCCTCTGCTCCTGTCCCTGTTCCCTGGAGTAGAGGCCGACCCCCCCCCGCTGTCCCCTCCTGGCAGGACAATTTCCTCTCTGAAAGGGTGGTCAGGGACTGGCACAGGGTGCCCAGGAAGTGGTGGAGTCATCATCCCTCAAAGTGTTCAAAAAACATTTGGATTTGGCACTTAGGAACAAGGATTAGTGGTGGGCTTGGCAGTGCTGGGTTAAGGGTTGGACTCGATGATATTAGAGGGCTTTTCCAACTGCAAAAATGTTGTGATTTTATGAAAATAACAGCTGGATTTACAGAGGAAGAATTCTGGGATGCACAATCCAGAACAGAACTTTAACACCCAAACAGGTCACAAATAGCTCCCCTGAGACCAGAAACCCTCCTGTTCCCCAGCAATGAGCAACTACAGATAATTCTGGGTGATTAAAAAAACCAAAAAAACATCAAAGAGAAGATTTATCAGAGGAAAAACCATTGCAGGCTTCAGTGGGATCCAGGAAAACCTCTGGGCCAATAGCTGGAGCAGCAGTAATTGTTCCAAATCTATCAATAAAGCTGAGCTGCTCCTTCATTGACTGCAAACACCAATTTCTTTCATGGGGGATTATAAGTTGATGTTCATGGTCTCTCGACCACCATTAGGGTGATAAACAGTTGAAACTACATCAGGATCTGACACGCAGATCAATTCTGGGTCCATAAAGAATCTACACAAGAGGTTCCTGGACAGGGATTTACTGCCCCCAGTTTTTATTCTCTCTCGCTGCTAAAATTACTTCTGTCAAGCACTTACAAGAGTACAGGGGAGAAGGGGGGAAAAAAAAAAAAAGGAAAAAAGGCAAAAAGAATTAATTTTTCATGTGCTGCTGGAACAGGCTTTTGAAATTTCGGGAGTTTTTAAGGCAAATATGTTCCTGCATTGGAAATGATGCTGAACAGCAGGTGGGACTGAGCTAAATAGTGAGCCAGCAGCACGAGCTGCTCACTATCCAGCACGCAGCAATTTGAAACACCAAACTAAGCTGTCGAGATTTTCTCCCAGGGCAGTCGCAGGCTTCATGTTACCAGTGCCAAATTATATTAGACATTTAATTTTAAACCTCAGGTACTTAAATGTAAAACCTTACAACAGTAATAGTCATAAAGCAGTGGGGCATTCCATTTCAGAGAATGGATTTTTCTATTTTTCCCCTTTAATTTAACCAGCACCTCCTGTTTTGTGGCTCTGCCCACTACAAAGTAATTTATCTAATTAGGAGATGTTCACAGCTGCTTGAAAGACAGAAGCCCCAGGAAACCAAAGGTCTGGTTTGGAAGACTTTGAAAAGTTCTCTGGAGCCACACAAAGTATTAATTTAATGTGAAAAAAAGGTGCAGAGAAAAATTGAATCCCAATATGTTATTTTGTCTACAATAAAACCACGTGACAATAAGCAGGCATATTCTCCAGTACATTGGCATTTGAATTCCAAAAGATGCTTAGCTTCTTGCCATACCTGCTGCTTTCACAGTATTAGCTTTTTATGACTAAAATTCAAAAATCTTTTAATGGAGAAAAAACCCCCAGAAATTAAAAAGGGTTTTTCATGCGTCAAGTTGCCAACATAAAGGACACATCTCTGAGCTTACCCAAAGATGATACACTCAGAGCAATCAATTATTCTTGAGGTTTTGGAGGAGTTTTAGTGCAATACTTCTGAGTCTGCTGACCCTTAGTCGCCTAAAACTCGTTTTTAATCAAATTTTCGCTCCATATTTATAAAACATCAGCCCCTCAACATTTTTTTAAAAAATATTAGAACCTCTGCAAGAAATTATTCGAGGTAGGCTCCTCCACAAGTACCCACCAGTCACCTGCAATTTCACAGTAAGTGTTTCATAGGTAATTCTGGCTGTCGTCTCTTTTGAGCCAGAAGTAATCCCATATGAATGTCAAGTCAGGAAAAGGAACTGCCCATATGGGGGAGTGCAGAGCTGGGGTGGGAGAAAAGGCTCCCTTAGCCAGGAATTGCAAACCAGCTTGGGATCAGCAGCAGGAGCAAAAGGCAAGTCCAGCAAATACAGCATTTTAAAGTCAAGGGGATGGCAAAAGGCAGGAAATTAGGTGCTATTTCTACTTTTTAAGATTCTATTTCCACACTGCTTGTAGGAGTTCACTGAATTTTGAAGGTCCTTCTCCCCTGCAATCTCATTTGGGACATCTGGCACGGTGATGGCACCTGCTCACCTGCCTGCAGGTGTGCCAAAGTGCACAAGACTGCAGCCTACAGCTCCTGCTTTCCTCCTAGAGCCAGCACTCAACACAAATCTTGCCTTAGAAAAGCTACAGGATAAAAGGCACAAAAAACCCAAACTCTGGTCTAACCTTTCAGAAGGGAGGTGGAGTTGGGGTGGATTAAAATGACAAAGCACCTCAGGAAGAAGAGGCAGAAAATACATGATTTTAAGTGGGAAACTCAGCATCCATGCAGGACAATGCTGCCCCCTAAAAGCTTAACCAAGAGTGGGTGAGCTGGGTGGACACAGAAGAAAACAGGGTTGAAACATTTATTTCACTGTACTGCTTCACAACATGCCTGCCTTCCTGCAAGGCTCAATCAGAAAGTTCTCAGGCAAAATCTGGGCCATTTTAATGCAAATTCCCCCGAAGGTGCTGCCTCCATGTTTACAGCTCCTGAAAAAAGTCTGTGCTGTGTTAAGTATGAATTTGATAGTTAATGCCACTCTGAAACAAGGTGATCATGATTTTAAACCCTCTGTTCTCCCAAGGTGGCACTAAAAACCTGTCCAGAGCTGCTGGAAAAGCCAGAGATGCTCTCAGGGCTATACTCAGATTGAGACCTTATACAGACACAGAAATATATGTGGGACATGTGAAACAGTTCCCATATTCCCCTAACTGCTCCCATTTTTGGGGCAGCCATCAGAAACAGCATTCCTCCCCTTTCTCCTGACCTGCTCACCCTGGTCTGGTAGCAAATATCACATCTACCCTTTAAAAACAATTATTACCACAAGCTAATAATCCCAAAACACCCCCAGGAATAGTCTGCTCCTTTTAATGCTGTTAAATGCTCCACAGAGGAAACACTAAGACTATGCCAGGAGTGTGCAGGCAATGGAGCAAGAGCACAGCAGAGAAAGGACACACTGAGGAGAAGATCTGGAGGGTCATTTACTGCTAACACCAATAACACAGGGCAAGGTATCTGAGTACCAAGCAAACAACACACATCATGTGGCTGCTCCACCCCTGGCAGTGTCCAAGGCCAGGCTGGACGGGGCTTGGAGCAACCTGGGCTAGTGGAAGGTGTCCCTGCCATGGCAGGGGAAGATGGGCTTGAAGGCCCCTTCCAACCCAAACCATTCTGGGATCCTATGATTATGTACCTGAAATTAAAATTAAGCAGTATTGTAACTACATTAGCACTTCATGTTGAAAAAAGAATCACAGAATTCTTTCAGGCTGCTCCAAGTCCCATCCAGCCTGGCCTTGGACACTTCCAGGGCAGCCACAGCTTCTCTGGGCAACCTCTGCAGGGCCTCACCATCCTCTCAGAGAAGGATTCCTCCCTAATATCCAAGCTAAACCTCCTCTCTTTCAATATAAAGCCATTCCCCCTTGCCCTGTCACTCCGTGCCCTCATAAAATAAGTACTGCACCGATCCATTCCCTTTTCTCTAACTCCAGTTTCTCCCTCAGACGCTGCAAGTTCAGCACAACGAGGTGGGCATCGCTTCATGTTTTTTTCCCTTTTGAAGAAAAGCAAGAGCACCAAACTCCCCGCTCAGCCCCAAGCACGTGTCCCCCCCAGGCTGCAGGTTTCTTACCACTGCTAATGCCAGAGTTGGCAATGACTGTGGCCTCGCTCCACTGATCTGCACTGGAGACCGAGTAGGAGCGCTGGTGCATACCGTCCGGGCGGCTGTTGAAGGACACCAGACTGATCCCACTGGCCATCTGAGACACAGATGTGCTAGTAGTCACGTTCCCTAGGCACAAACGGAAAACAAATCGTGTCAATAGAGAGGACAAAAGGGATTGTGCATCAGGATGGATGGGGGTATCTTAACAAGAGCAGAAACAGGGGTTACTTCACCCACACAATGACCCTCCCTGAAGCGCTGGTGCTGACAGTCCTGAGACCAGCTCAAATCTAGCTAAGAAGACAAAAAAGCCAAATTTTTCATGGTATCACCTCATTCTGTTCATTCACCTTCTGGGAAACATGATCTTCCACCACTCTGCTACCAGGCACACTCTCTGGAGCTTCTCTGCTTGTTAGACTGCGCACAAAAAATCAATTTATTCCTAAAAGCCACTGTTTATACAACTGAGCCAACTCCAAGAGTTTAAAACAATCCACCTCTAAATAATACCTGACACAGGTATGTCCCCCAAGAACACACTGATGGGGAGCAAATGACTGCCAGCACCGAGAGACCAAGGGAAAAAAAAACTTTCTTGGACATTCATCTTAAAACAACATCGTGACACAAAGCAGACACTAGACTGGCTGCAAGTATCATTCCTGGGGCTGGTCCCAGGAATGTGACACAAAAGGGGACACACAAAGAACAGCCCTAACCCAGTAAACACTTCTGTATTTTCACAACCACTGAGGCCGAGGACATTAAAATGCTGGGAGCTGTGTGCGAGGGGGAGTGACAGGGACAGGTTTCTCATCATAAAACAGGACAAGTGGGATCTGGTTGGATACATTTTAGAGTAGAAACAATTAAAACCTTTCCAGAAACTCAGGTTTCTGATGGTCTTACTTACAGCTTGCTATGGGCCAAAACCTGCTCCACGGTTTTGGGTTCTGAGCACATTTTACTCCTTTCCTAGCACGGGTTTTGCATATCATAAAGCCACAAAGAATTTACAGTGCCAGTTTCATTCCTCATGGCAGGCTCTCTAAAGGTGCCCCACAGGTCCTCTATGGATTGAAGAATACTCTTAAAAAACACATGCAAAGGGAAAGGAACAGACGCAATATTATAACGTACCCTCACACTTTGCATTTCCATTGCACCTTCTACTGATGAGTTCAGAAAAATTAATGAATTAATTTTCAATGCTCCTGTGAGGTTGTTAATTATCTGCTATCATTTCCCCCATTTTTCAGAGGTTAAATGACCCAGGGCCACAAAGGAAGATTGTGGCAGACTTGAAAATAAAACCCAGATCTCCTGACTCCCAGTTCTATCATTATGTCTTTTCCCAGAGCAGCCTTTGGGAAGACAGCAGAGCTTAGTGAACTACTTTGTGTTTATTAGAGTTGGCATAATTGTCCCTTTCTCTCCTCCCCTTTCCCAAGACAAAATCTCCTCTTTAGTCCTTAACACAGATCCATCACAGTATCTGTGTCTTCAATGGAGTTACTCAGCCCTCAAGAACTTCTGCCTGGCAATCCCTGCTTTGCAGGCATGAAATACGCACAGAAAAACTCATTTGTTCAATTATGCAAAGTCTAAGGTGGGTTTTGGAACCATGTTGGGACCTCCCAAGGCATGAGACTACAGAGCAGAGGACTAAACTGTAATTCAGTATTTTAAAACCGCAACAGAAAATGAAAACATGAGCTAACAAAAGAAACCTCTCCTTCCAAATCAGCTTCTGTGATGCTCGCTTTGAAACCCCCTTTTCCTCTGGTTTTCACAATCCAGAAAAACCATGACTATTAATAAATTATTTTGATGATCCACCAAATTAAAGGGAATGGCTGATGTGAGTGACAAGAGTTTGAGACCAAGTGGGTTCTACAAACTTGAGATTTAGGCCAACATAGATACAACTCAAGCACTGATATTTCTGTGCTGACATCTTCCACCTCATCCACAAGCTTTTGAACACAAGCATCCAATCACCTTCTAACCATGAAGCAAAACCAAAACCTTGAAAAGAGAACATCAAGATTTCTATGTCATCATGCCAGCTCCAAAAGCTCCACTCTCACCTCAATGCCACCTGAGGAAACTCCAACCCCACACTGTGACATGAACCTGTTAAGAAGTGACTTATTTGGGGACCCAAAGAAGAATTTTTCTTCCACTGTACCTCTCTCAGAGGTATGGCCTGCTAGCACAAAACAGGTGCCAGGTGCATTCATGTGACACTTTACTGAACTGTGACAAACCAGCCCAGCTCCCTCTTTCCTACTGCCATAGCCTGGTAACCTTTATCCTGCAACCTTTATGGTAGTATTTATTCAGGATTAAATCCCGCTTTGTGCAGGTGCTGCAAGGTGTGTGTTTTCATGACATATCAGACCATCAAGCCAGCATCCATGAGGAGATATCAGAAGGCCCACACTATAGAAAAGAGTGTGCCTTTCTTTTCCTGTCCTCCTCCTCGATGTGTTCAACTCTAGCACAAATTTGTTACTTAGAACTTTATTTAAAAATCATTATTTCCCAATCCAGCACTGATTTTTCCACTTCTCAGTCCAACTGCAGGACATGAATCCCACACTAGGCACTAATGCTGCCACCCCAAAACAAGGACTGCTGCTCTTGCACACTGTGTGTGCCACACAGAGCTTCTCCACCAGAGTCCACAGCTCTCCCCATCTACAAGGGGCAAACCCCAAACCAGACCTGGCTAAAGTCCTTTAATTTTCCTCACAGACAAAGCCTTGACAGCAGAAACCACCTCAGACTTTCAGCAGACAAGCAGGAGCAGGAAAAAGAAGAGGCCAGCAATACTCAGTGAAATGCTGAATATGCCCTACCCATGGCAGGGGGCTTGGACCAGGTGAGATTTAAGGGTCCTTCCAACCCAAACCATTCCGTGCTTCTCTGATCCATGAAAAGCAAAGCCTGAATGTTGGGTTAGGCCCATGAAGCCTTTACATCCTGCACCTCCTGTCCCCCAGCCACAGACACCCATCTTCACACGGACCCCAAGCTCCTGGCCTGCTACCTGGCCCTCGCTGGAGCTGTGAGAGTTGCCTCTTCAAATGCATCCTACATGCATCAGCTGGTTGCTTAAGTTGATTAGCAGGGGGCAGTTAAATTACTATGCTAATCCATGTATTCTCAGCACTGTTTCCTTGATATGGATATGTGTATATGCTTACCAGGAAGCCTTGATTAGTTCAAGCTTCAATGTGTCAAAGGCTCCAGATTCTTTCCAAAGAATAATTTTAGCTGTACTCACATCCCTAAAGTGGGGGAGCTGATTTGAAAAGGTACTTACCTCTACCATATGCTATTTTTCTTTAAACAATTTGCATTTCAAAGGGAATATGGCATTTATATTTGAATGAATATCAGTATGTTGCCAGAACTTGTCTCAAATGAGCAAAAAAAAAGATGCTGGTCTCCTATTGAACAAAAATGTTTTCATCTACCAAAGGAGCATCAAAGAAAGAGTTCCTCTTTCTAGCTCTAGACAGCTTTATTAAAACTATCTTTTCTGATGTTATAAAACACCCCGTTACGGCCGCGCTTACAAAACGTTCAAACAATTAAGCCCCACAAAACCCATCCAAATTAAGATTCAAGGTAATTTCCAGGTTCGGCCACTGCTCAGCAGACGAGCCCCTAAGAAAAGTGAGCGTGCTCACACGAAATCCCATTTAAATTCCCATTGATTCAGTGTAAATCGCTGCAAAGAGCAAGAGGAATTAAGCCAAGCAGTGCCTGCGTGTGGAGAAACTGAGGGAAACACACACTGGGGGCAGAAGGAGAACAAGGGAGGCACTCTGGCTCCTCACACGGCCCTTTTGGATTTCCAAAACAACGGAGCAGGAATGCAAGACTTAGAAATGAAATGAAAATAACCAGGATTCACACAAACACGGGACTGGACAGTGTGTGTCTAGTAGGTAAAGGGTCTATTGTAAAAACTGTATTAAAATATGCAATTAAGGTTAATATAAATGCTGTCTTACATATATGCAGTGACTTGTCCAACAAAAAAACCACCCTCATGGTTTTGGTCATGTTTGCTCCTGTAATGGAACCGTACGAGGCACAGCATGTGCAATCCCTCTTTTGCTGGTTTTTAACTTAATAATCCTGTGAATCACCACAGGTTAGTGGAACAGACACCTCAGTTCAAGCCTTCACCAGCTACACCACCCACTAATTACAAATGCAGAACAAAGGTAATTCACAAGCAGAGATACGAGTGACACAAACGACACTGGGCACAAACCATTTCCCTTCCCTGCTGCAGACACGTCTGTGATTTCCTCCAAACAAATCAGCTAGCAGAAGTTACATCCACAAGTGCAACTAATATACTCCTGGATTTATGGGACACGCAGTCAGTGCAGGAGTTGTGAAGCAGAACTGTATTTTTCCATGAAGCAGCAGCGTGTGAGACTCGCAGGGGGCTGCACAGAAAGACTGAATCAGATAAACTGCAGCCCTACTGCTCTGCTTTCACCATGTTTCATTTGTGCCAAGCTCCTCATGCTCATGACGAGTTTTTCTTCCAAAAAANAAAAAAAAAAAAAAAAGAAAAAGAGAAGGAAATAAACCTCTTAAGGCCAGAGGGCTGCGCTCACCAGCTGTTAGAACTAATGAAAAATACATTAGAGTTGTGGGTCAGGAAATCCTGACTCTTGATATCAGAGGGTTAATTGTTTCAAATCATGTTGGGTCAATTTGTGTTGCAGGAATTCTGCCTATTCTTGAAATGCCCTCTAATTCAGCACCAGGCACTGTCAAGTAAGTTAGATTGGCTGTGGATGCCCCTGCCAAACCCACACCCCCAGCACTGCTCCCTCGAGTCTCTTCAGGGTGGAAAGGGAGAAGCCCCACTGCTGGCTGCAAAAAGATGGGAAGCATTCCCTTCCCATCCTCAGCTGTGCATCATGCTCAGAATTAATTCCCAGAGTTGTGCAGAAACCTTTCCAGTGGACAGACCTTTCCTGAGAGGTGTCTGACCATCCCAGCTGTGCTTCCTGCCTCTCCTTCACCTGTAGATGTGAACCTTGGGACCAGGAACATTTGGGGATGGTTCTCTTGGGTTCCATTAGTTTGCTGCCTCAACATCCATCCTTTCCAGGTGCATCCCACTTTCTGTGCCCACTCTGGAGATCGTGTGCTGCACTGAAATCTGGGGAAACAGCTACTTACAGCTCCTTGCCTTTCCCACTGAGGAGAGGCCCGTGCTGGGAAGGGAGGCATTGCCCAGGTGTCTGGCCATGTTCTGAGAAGACTGTGGGACCTGAAGAGCTCTAAATTTCATAGCCAGGTTCTTGAGGGGGGTAAAATTCCCTCAAGATTGCCAAAATTGCCATGGATTCTGTTTCATCCCGATGGCAGTGTGCAAGCAGCAGAAGCTCTCTGCCCTGGCTTTATCAGGCACCTAAAATTACCTGAGGTTCCTCACACATAAAACAAGAATGAGTGAGAGGCAGAGTTGGAAATAGATGACCTTTCAGGTCCCTTCCAACCCAAACCATTGTGACTCTGTGACAAAAATCTTTCCAAACCACCCTGGTTCCAGTGCTGGAACTCTCCCTCCCACAATCACTTTCAACACTGCAGCAGCAAACTCGCTTGTGAGTTTTACTTAGTTTTAAGACTTCTTTTTTCCAGAAGCATTTACTTACTGAACAAAATTCCTAAGGACAAGCAGCTATTCCTAGAGGAAGCCCTTCCATCTCCATCCCTGCCGAACTGGGCTCGATTAGCAGCGTGCAAACCGAGCGGGGTCAATACTAATGAACAAACAAGGCAGTGCCAAGAAATATCCTGGCAGTGAAGGACGTGGTGCTGGGAGTATAACGAGGAAAGCTATTATTCTCAGAGCATGCCAAAGCAACACAGCAAGTGTGGAGGAAAATTAAGTCATCAGAGGAGACATCTCTTCTAAAAGAAAGTTAAACCCAAGATCTTCACTGCGGGCTTCTGCTCGAGATCCCCGACTATTCATTCTGCTGGGATCAAAGCCTGTTTTCCTTTCCTGGCAGGCATATTATTATTATTTTTCTGTAGTTTTAACAAATAACAGTAATAAATAAGATATGCTTGGCCTTCTGGGCAAGTCCTGATTGAGGTTACCTGCTTGTTCAGGGACTGCAGCTTTAAGACCCAGAGGTGAGTGTTTTGCTGGCAAAATCTCTGCTTTGTGTTGCTCTTATTTGGCTGTGAATCCTGACAGGAACTGTGGATTTAACTTTGCAAAAAATAACAGGAGAGATCCAAACAATTCCGAGGTAGGTACAACAGAGCATGTGCAGGGCCCTGAGGCAAAGGATGTAAAATGCTTCCTAATCCCTTTGACTGTCTGTGGAAATTATTAATAATGGGATTGGAGAGGGGGTGGCAGGTCCTACCTGCGCGCTGGATCGGCACTGCTGAGATGAACTGGGATAACTTTGGGAGCTTCCCACGAGCTCCAACCCTCCCCAAACCCTGCCAGAGCCTCCTGGGGTGGGGAGGGACCACTGCTGGCATTCACCGCCTCTTCAGGAAACAGAACAAAGAAACTTTATTTTCGAAAAAGAGACAATAGATACCAATGCGAGATGACTTTTTCCTTTTTTTTTTTTTTCCTTTTTAATAGCTATTGCCACTGTAACAGCAGCTAAGTGAATGCATGTCTGCAGTGTGAGCAGTTTTGATAAACAGCCTCTGCGGGCCACACAACGGGGATAATGTATCCTTAAGTACTGCCAATGAGCTGCCATTCTGCACAGCCAATTACTTCTGTGCGTCTGTCACTCAAAGGAAAAATGACTGAGCCCATTAGATCAAACCTTTGTCACTGTTCCTAATGCACTCTTAGGCCTCATTAATCTGAGGGAGCAGCAACACAGCCGCCGGTGCCTCATTGCCTCCCCCACAACAGGCCCACGTGAATCTTCTCATCTCTCCCCCAAGTGCACCACGTTAATCAAGCTCTCCTTATTACCCCGGTCCCTGTCACGGCGGAGAGCGCTCTCTCTCTTAAATGCTCTCATTATGGTCCATCTTTAGAGCCGGCTGAGTGGAAAAAAAAAAAAATTAAAAAAAAAAAATAGAGGGGGGAAAAAAAAACCCCGAGCCAGAGAGAAAGAGAAGAGGAAAAAGCAAGTCCGATCACATTAATATTCATGACAATAATTAGTATTCTAGGTCACTGAATATTCATGCTATTAGTTTGGTTTTTTATGGGTTTGCTGGATGTCCTGATTGCTGGAGTGTGGAGGAAAACAGCATGGTTGGGACTTTAGATGTCAACGGCAGTTCAATACTCCAAACACATTTGAGAATTCCCCCCCCCCCCCCGTTTGGTAAATCAGCTTCAACCCTCCTGATGGCTTTAATATCTTAAAATCACTGGGGGGAAAAGCACGGACAATCCTGCAAAGGTGTGAACATCCAACCAGTTCGTGCTGCGCCGTGTGACCGTGAAGACACCGGGATTTCATCGGGTGGACAAGGCAGATCTGGGATTTCACCCAGGATACGGCGCCACGGAGCCATGAAAATCATCCAGAGGGAAACAGGCACCGACTGCGGGCTCCAGTCACCTGAGTGAAGCTCTGTGACACACTTCTACCCTTTATCCACCTCACCATCATTAGGGATTTGCCCACCTTGACAAAGGATCCTCAGCTTGTTTTTCCTTTTTTTTTCCCTGAAGAGAAAAATCTCAGCAAACTCATTTTTCTCAATATTTAACTAATGCAGTTATTTTATCAAATATTTATTTCATTACTGCTAATATGTGCCCTGCTCCTTTTCTCCCATTATTAAGGAATATAGGGTACTAACAGCGAAAGTTTGTATTTCTCTAGTTCTGGAAAGGGCAAATACTAGTCCAAAGGAACCGGAGAAAATGACCTTGAGGGATCCCCCTCTAGTGGGATGAAAGGGAAATCTCGGATGCACTTGAAATTGGGCTTTTTTCCTTTGAAACGAGCAAACTGCCAACTTCTCCTTCCCGTCGCTGCAGCTGTATATCACGGAACCAACAGCAAAGCCACCCAGATGGAAAATTGACTCGGGTGATTAATGACAAAAGTAAGTCACAAACTTGCATTTGTGATCTGCGGCAAACGCATAAAACTCACGCTGAAGTTGAAGCGCGGAAATCATTTCGCGTGAAGTCACTTCACGTCCCTTGCCCAGCTCCAGAATTAGTGACAAATAACTCCCAACAACCACACCAGGTCATCCTCAGACACCTCCAAGTAGGGAATTCAGAGCAGATTCCAGAATTTAGGACTCAGTTCAGCATTTATTTGCAAAGGCACCCAAGATCCACAGGCTTTGGAAAAACTGCCTATGGTTCAGAGCTCTTGGCTGGATGAACATTTTTACTCATCATCAGCCTGATCGTAACATCTGAATCCTCACAGTGACCCCCCAATTAAAAAAGATGATTACATGACCTACAAAAAACACCCAGGATTTGATAGATGATCACAATTAATAACAGACAGGAACCTCACAGTGATAAGAACGTGGAGCTGCCATTCCTGCAGCATCTGAAATGTCACGAGCAGTTAGCAGATAACAACCTTCAGCCCACTTAACGATGGCCCTGGATCTAACACATTTTGGGATACTTCACATACTGTACAGTCACCATTTTAAGGAAATTTAATAGCACCAAATTATTTAAATGAAGTGTTAATCAGGAAACAATTTATCTCTACACCATAAGCTATTTTTAGATGTGAACTTTCTACATCAGTGGCTCTTGCTACAGCTCGGGCTTTGGGTTGTTTGGAGAGCAGAAGAAATAAATTACTCCTAGGAGAGATTTCAGGAATAAGTTCACCTTCAGGTCAAGCAGCTCAAATCCAACCCAATTCAGGAGTGAAGGAAACCTGGACCCACTCCTGGCTCCAAAGTCAGGCTGAGCCAGCTCCTACAGGGCAGAGAGACTGGCCAGTGGGATGGACAGGACTGTGGGATGGACAGGATCTGGCCCTGCTCCCAGCTCTTAGAGAAAGCTGGAACTGAGCAAGTCCAAGAATTACCCTTTTCTGAAGGACTTCCAACTGAGCTGCATCAACAGAATGATGCTCAGTGCCATGTAAATTTAATTTAAATTTCAGTTACTTCAGCATTGTTTGTCAGCTTGGATTGAAAACACCACAGAAGTGACATAATTTTAGATTAAAGGGAGTAAACATCCATTTCCCTCAACTCACAGATTCCTACCAAGTTAGCTTACCAGCGTGAGCACCTTCCCTAAAGCCACAGTTAACAACCTGTTATTTAAAGTCTATACAACATAAATACCAACCCTGCATCTCTCTGTATTTTCTGGGAGAAGCTGCCACACAGAATCCCAGTTCTTACACAATAAACCCCAAACTGCACCTCCAAGAATCCAAGAAGAGACCAGTTTTCAAATCAAAGTCAACCTTTTTCCAGGCAAGGTGCCTGGCTTTGTAACAGCAGGAGCAGCCCAACCTTCTACTCCTTTCCCTGCTTTCTGACACAGCACAGAAAATATTCCTTTTTCCTACTGCTCTTTCACTTCCAGTTTGTTCACTGTCCCACCATGACTGTGACAGTGGACTGTGACTTGATGTCAAGGAAAAATTTTTCCCAGCCCTTTTGCCACTGGAAACCCAGCAGGGAAGAGTAATCTGGAGTTTTTGTAATCACAAACTCTTATAAAGGTCTTTTTTTTTTTTTTTTTACATCTCTGGAACAGAAACTCTCAAGGACTGGAACTGAATTTGTGCCAAAGAACTGAGTTTGTCCTTCCCAAATTCCCAATATTGCCCTGATCAGCCTCATTCCCTCTATTCTGCTCACAGCACTGCCATGGGAAGCACCTTGGGAAAGAACTTCCCCATGTGGGAGGACATTCATGGTGTCTGATCCACCACTGAGGTCCAAAAATGCTTTAGAGAGGGAAGGGGATGAGAAGAAGGAGGAGCTCGAGCTGCTCTGCTGCCCCACAGACCATGGTGGGATCAGAAGAGTGGCTGAATCACAGGACATTACACTCAGAGAAAACTATTTGCTGAAATATGAACTTAAAATACCAGTTACAGGCAATCAAATGAGCATTTAATCCATAGATTTCTTGGCAAAGTTGGCACTGAAATCCTTCCTTAAGGGGCATCTTCCAAGCAGTGTTAAAGTGTCAAATGAAGGCATCAACCAAGTCAAGCAGCATTTAACTGTTTTGGGGAAGAGGTAATGTGAAGCAGAGAAAATATAGTGAATTTACAGGCCTAAAAATCAACATAGAAAGTGCTGATTCTTCCTGTTTGGTCCAAACCTCCTCCATGTGGCAGAGCTGTGTACGAAAACCTCCCAGTGACAGCCAGTAAGTGACAAGTTCAGCCCTGTGATCAATTTTAAAGGGTCAAGACACCACTTTTCCCAGCACCCACGGGTGAGGGGAAGCTCTGAGGCAGCAGCACAGCCTGCAAGGGGTAATCTGCAGGTGGTTTGAGCTGCATGGCAGATAACTGCACACATTCCAGGTGTCCTCCTGGCACTCCAGAACGCAGCCCCAGGGACCTACAGGTCATCCACCCACCAGGAACTGTGACCACTGTGCCTGACCACATCAGAGCTCAGATGAAGAAGGCAGGCACAGCTTGGGACAGTGCCCTTTTTTTCTTTCTTTTCTTTCTTTTCAATCATTCTTAACTGATTAGCAGGTCTTTTTTATGTTTGCTTTTAAGCCAATAACAAGCAGCAGATGCCAACCAGACATCAACAACAATGAAGTCTTTCAGTATTTCTAAGCAAGAGGATGAAGAAGCCAAGAGGGAGGAGAGAAGCTCCAACTATTCCCACAGTGTTATTTGAAATTCACTATCTAAATTTCCCAGCATTTCAAATTTCTGGCATAATTGACTTCTTTCTGTGTGATCAAACCTCAGGCTGGCCAGGACACACACACAGTGAGAGCTGCCTGCTGTAAACTGTCATGGAAAGTTTCCCTCTGACCTGGCCATCCAAGTAGATGCCAAAACATGTAAATTCCATGCTAAAAACCTTAAATTCTTACATATCTCTACATATGTTTCCAGAAACTTGCTTCTCTGAAGCTATCAAGTAATTTTTGACTGTGTTCAAATGTATTAGAAGCTGAAATCTCTTTATTTAAATGTCTATCCTGCAGTTTATTGACTCAGTCCAGCACTTTTCTTCCCTAAATTAGGAAGTATATTGAAAACCAAAGCACTCCTCACACCTAGTCATCTAAATTATATAGTAAACTGGAAAAAACCTACCGAACCAATGAATAATTTTCTCCTATGAACTCTGCCAGTGCCAGGTCAAAACTTGAAAAAGGTTTCATGAAATCATGCCTTCAGACAGCTCAGGTCCCAGCCTGAGATCTTCAGGAGAGTCTGCTCAGTGGCACCACTTTAAAAATCCATCTCAAACAGTACCATTCAGAGTTGGAATGAAAAAACCTTCTCTGCTTTCTCCTAATAAAGGGGAACGTCTCAAAAAAGCTGGGAATTACACCTTGGCTTGAAGGACTGGGGGTTGGAATCAGATGATATTTAAGGTCCCTTCCAACCCAAACCAGCCTGATTCTAATGAAGCATGGGACAGACAATTATTATTATCCAAGAGAAGACCCCTGAATATCCAGGAATCCCAGGGCTGCTCATCCCAGTGGGTTTTGCACAGGGACAGGAGTGTGGGGATGGTTTTGCTGGCACACACAGGGGGTGTCTGCGTTACCCATAAATGCAAAAGGCACTTGGCACTTTATGGATGTCATCCCAAACATGCTGACAGAACTTCCACTAGACCATTATGAGTTTTGTACAAGCTGTGCATTTTACAAGATAAATTGTCTCAAATGTTTTCCCTTAATGCAATTTTTTAAAATCCACTTAGCTGTATGGACAAGTACTTCAGCAAACAATAAACATCTTTGTTTAGAGCTCAGAAGGAGCTATAAACCACTTCCATCAATAAATTAAAACAGCTTTCCACAGACGAATCTTGCTGTTAGAAGAATGCATAATACTGAACTTTCCCAAAGTGGAAAGAAGGGCTGTGGATCTCACCAGGAAGCCATAAAAAAACCCTTTCAGATCATACAGCATTTGCTTTTCCTAAGTATTAGATAAGAGATCACAAGTTCCTCCTGTATGTTAATTACTGTGAAATTATGTAGGGCTTTGGCAAGTACAGGGTAACAAACACACAGAGACAGACACTGAAGGCTGCTCAGAAACTCAGAATCTCTCGTGGGGGACAGATCAGCAGCCAGGGCTCAAAAACTTCCACATCAGTGGTTTGCAATTCCCAGAATGGTTTGGGCTGGAAGGGATCCTAAAGTTCAACTAATTCCACCCCCTACCATGGGCAGAGAGACCTTCCATGACACCAGGTTGCTCTGAGCACCACCAGCCTGGCATGAACACCTCCAGTTATTAAGAGAGATCCATCCCTATCCCAGCTGTTCATGGCAATTCCCTACAGACACTGGAAATGCAGATTTTCTCCCATTTTTTTTTCCCCCCTAGCAAGGTCTTCTCTTACCTGAATTTGGCGAGATGTGTAAACTGCTCATGTCTTTGGAGAGGCCGTTGGTTTTGGGGCTGGAGATGGGGGCACAGGCTGATGTGGCTCGGGGTGGCCTCTTCCCGGGGACCTTCACAGTGGTTCTCAGCAGGTCGATCTCTTTCCCGTGAACGTTCTGCATGTAATCCTGCAAAGAGAGGAAAAAACCCCAAAACCCAACATCAGACAGGGAGTTCTGTAAGCAACAGAATTCATAAACCTGGTTTCACAAGGCTTTGGCCCTACATCCTCTGCCAGCACCCACCATATGGTTTTCCCCTTCCTTCCAGGTTCTTGATAATCCTTTCCACATTTCTCACAATTAACCCCGAAAGTCTGGAGCTTTCTCATAGATCCTCCAACTAGCAGCTGGATAAAAGGTGATTCACAACACAGCCATGTGTGGGAATTCACCAGCTAAAGGCCCCAAACAGGAGAAGACAAGGCAGAGAGTCCCTCCTGAGCACATTTACTTGTGTCTCCTCTCTGCCCTCATCTCTTTCTCCCTCAAATTTGGCTGGAATGGGTCAGCAGGCACCAAAGTTACAAAAGGCCACCAGCAGAGAAGGTTTCAGCAATTCCAACGTTGCTTCCTTAGAATATGACCCTTCCTGCACCTACACAAAACATCATCAAAGGGGAAAAAATCATTTTTCCAAGCAAGAATTAGCAAAAGCCTTTTCCACTTCTGGCTCCCAGTGTTTGCTCTGACTTGTGATGAGAACAAACACTGGGAGACAGAAGTGGAAAAAGCTTTTGCTAATTCTTGCTTGGAAAGTCCACAAAGGGGAAATCAACAGAAAAGCAAATGGACATAGGTGTTTTCATCAGAGGGCAAATTGATCCTGGGATACACCAGCAGAGATATTTCCAGGAGAGATGGTCAATGTTAAAGCCAGCACACAAGACACTGAAGTTCTCATCTCCTGGTACACAGGGCTGTGGTCACTCACATTCCAGAAAAAAAAAATAATTGGAACTGGAACAACTATGAGGACATGAAAAGCAACAAAAGAGACTCTCTCTTAAAGAGAACATGCAAGAGGGGCAGCACAGGAGAGTAAAATCAGGGGTGAAAAGGGCAAGAGCATGGCACAAAAAGATATCTGGGCTGCCCAGAGAAGCTGTGGCTGCCCCTGGATCCCTGCAAGTGTCCAAGGCCAGGTTGGACAGGGTTTGGAGTAACCTGGGCTAGTGGAAGGTGTCCCTGCCCATGGCAGGGGGTGGAATGAGATGAGCTTTGAGGTCCCTTCCACCCCAAACCACTCCAGGACTCTGGGATTAAGGACCCCAAGAGAAAAACAGTGATTTGAGGTGGCTGGGAGAAGATCTGGGCTCCCACTTCACAAGGAATTTCCTGAATTTACCCAAAATCTGTATCACTGCTGCCACAATCCAGGGAGCTGATTGCTCCCTCATCAAGGTTCTTTTACCTTTGGCAGTTTTTACAATACAAATTATTTATTCTGCTCAAAACCCATCAAAAATCCGGACCAGCAATAATTTCTTCATGGTTAACAGAAATCAGTGATAAACCCCTCAAACTAAGCCATCACGGCAGCTTATTTTCCCAAGCTGAGAATTATTAACAGGAAAAGGTGGGTTTTGAACAATTCGTGGGGACAGGACACAGAGCTCTGCTGCCAAGGGAAAAACAAAGGCAATCCACTGAGGAAAATTCCTTTACTAGGTGTTGGATAACAAACACCTTTCATCCATAAATTATGAACTTGGTGGAACTTTCTTGTTCGGGTGTCACTTCTTCCCAAATTAAAATACAATAAGCAGAAGATAATTGGGCATTTATTGCTCGTGGGCTCTAAAGTGAGGTTTAGTCACTCTCTGACTAAGCACATGCTCTTTTCTAATAGTTTTATTTAACGTACAAACAACTTAAACTGGAGAAGGGAGTTTTGGATCCAATTCAGGTGAAGGGTGGGTGTGATTTCACAACTTGAGATGTGGCAGGGTGTTATTAAAGGTCTTTCAACTGGGTGCATACCAGGCTGAGGTGAGCCACAAAACCACTTGAGGAAGAGTGCTGGCAAACACAAAACCAACGCGTTGCAGCCGCCGTGAGAGCAAAGCGCCCGACCAACAACAGATGCCGGGTAGGTATTAATGTCAGCTTAAATATTTATGGGGATATATCAAATGTAAATAATAAAGGCCCTTTCATCGTGTGCAGGATGCACGGCGATAATCTGCGGGTCTCCCCGAGGAGGGGAGGGCAAGGACAGCGCTCCCAGCCCCGTCAGATCCCCGCTCGGGGAACCAAAGTTCAAACTACAAAATGACGCTGGGGCTTCAGAAGAGCAATGGAGGGTTTGATCAGATTAGAACAGATGAGGGTCTTGCTGTCATCTGGAATATGCTGTGTTAAAGAGAAGACAGCAAGCTGGATTTTGATATGCAAATGGTACAGGGATAACTCCCCAAGATGTTAGTTGTAGAAAATGCTGATCCGAGAAAAAAGGGGAAAAAAACCCTTTAACAAGGCATGAGGGTAATTCAAAGCCAAGTACTTTTAAACAGCACTTAACAAGTCCCTAGAGCCCACTCAACAGTGGGCCACCCCAGACGTGCCATCTTCTGCCCCTCAACAGCTTGAAAAAGTAGTAATTGCGAATCCATTTGCATTTTTCTTCTCAACTTGTCCGCGTTCATCATTCAGCAAGGCGGGGGAAAAAAAATAATAAAGAAAAAAAAAATTAAAGCCAGCAGCAAAGCAGAGGGACCCCTCCCCAAACATGTGGCTCAGAGGAGACACGAACGCCTCGATCCCCCACACCCTGCGCTCACACCTCCACCGTCGCTTGTTTTTTACATTTCGCTCCTAATTATGTTGCATCTATTGCCATACACTTAATTAGCTGCATTAATGTGATTTCTTTTCACATAGTCAAGCAATTAAGAGCTATGATTGAGTTTCATTCAATTAGCCTCAACAAACATGCTAATTGATGTCCCAGATGCAAATGAGGTGCAGTGAGAGAAACCTGCTAGCAATTGAGAGTTGTGGCGGGGGGACCCGGGGCTCGCAGCTCGCTGGCAGCAGCAGGGCTTAACACGGCTCCCCCTCCTCCCAGGGCAGGGGGGACACCAGCCATTAGTGCCTCCGTTGTCCCAAAGAGATCCCTACAGGAATCACAGCACTGAGTCCAATTGGCGCCGTCTCCGGTTCGGGCGGCTGGCGGGAGCCAGAGCGTGGCGGAACGTTCTGCTGATCCCGGGATCCGAGGGCTACCCAGGGTCTCCATCCCGGCTCTGAGCTGCTGAGACAGCACGCAGGTGATGGCCTGCAGTCAGCACTAACTGGCAGCTCCATCTTAGTCAGAGCGGGGCGACGCTGCCTCCGCATCCATCAATCCATAATCCC
Source organism: Promerops cafer (assembly GCA_013398275.1). Classification (NCBI taxonomy): domain Eukaryota; kingdom Metazoa; phylum Chordata; class Aves; order Passeriformes; family Nectariniidae; genus Promerops; species Promerops cafer. The sequence continues at coordinate 319,657 of VZSE01012484.1, read as the reverse complement.
CCAAAACGCGCTCCCCGCGTCGATTCTCATCCCTTTTCGTCCCGGGGTTACTGCTCTGGTACGGCACCACCGAGGTGTTAATTTGACTACTCAAGGCCATTGACCATTATCTACAGGACTAAATAAACTGTTAAAATATCAGGGGAAAATCAAAAAAGCTGCATTGACTGAAGATGACACCAAGTATTACTTGACAGCCCCACAAAATGAATTGCCTTGAGTAAGAAAGGAACAATGCGCCATGACACAGAATAATGTAAAGTAAAATTACTTTAGTTCTGCTCTTAATACAGCATCTCTCTGTTTACAACAACAGAAATTAATTTAACCAATTAACTGAGCAGAAGCCTTTCAGACATGCAAATTGAGCAAACGGGTATGATCATGTTTTCTAAACAGGCCTACCAGAAAGTGACATCGCCGTTTTGGGGGGCCTCTTTGGATTCTGAAGGCCAGCAGTCGTTGAATTTACAGCTGCACATTACAATGATTTCAAAGACACTCCACCAAGGGCCACAAGCTGAACCCAGACTATGTGGTGGCTCCAGCTTGATGCCTGTGTCCAAGCTGGCCCTGAGCACTTCCACAAATGGGGCAGCCACAGCTTCTCTGGGCACCCTGTGCCAGGGCCTCACCACCCTCACAGGGAAAAATTCTTTCCCAATATCCCATCTGAATCCACTCTCCTTCAGCTTAAAGCCATTCCCCCTTGTCCTATGCATGGCTGTGCTCTAGAGCCATCCTTAAGTTAAAGACACGGCTCAGATTATCAAAAATATGGATATAAAAAACATTAAGGAGTTTGAGGGTTTTCAAATAATACAAGAGTGGTGGATGGGGAGAAAGCCCTTCATCACTGGGGTTGTAGTTTTACACTGGGCAAAGGGGTTTCCAAGCTCACATTGAAACCACTCACCTCGGGATAAGCCATGTGTCACAACACTAAAATGTAAAACAATATCTGCTCCTTCATAGAGGTCTCCCCATGTTTCTTTCATTTGTCCCACTGCCACCCTTTTCCAATGCACCACATATGAAATGAGAGACTCTCCGAGAGCAATGACTTTCCAAGGCTATAATGGTACATAGTTATGAATATCACAGTTTTTTCTTCCTTTTCAGCTATTCCAATCCCTCAAAAGCCTGTTTTTCCATCACTAGGAACAGGTCCAGGCTAAGAATCCTCCCCAGATCTGTGCCTGGTTTCCACTGAGAGATGATGAGCTTCAAACCTGTCCCTGGTAGTGTCCAAGGCCAGGTTGGATGGGGCTGTGAACAACCTGGGATAGTGGAAGACAGCCCTGCCCACAGCAGGGAGGTGGAACGAGATGAGCTTCAAGGTCCCTTCCTACCCAAACCCTTCTGTGATTCTGTAAAAATCACCTTCATTTTGTGGCAGTTTCCCCCACTGTTCAATCGGACATAACACTCCTAAGGCTCCACTTACTGAGGTTGAAATAGTGTTTCCTGATCTGAGGTGTAATAAAAATTATTATGGAAAAGAAAGTTTATGGTTGCACCTCTGGATGACATTTTAAAGACTGTGTGCAGCATATTTTTTGAAAGACAATTCCAATTTTGCGAGCTGACCTATTAGACCCACAAAACCTATTGTTCACCCTCAGCAACAACCAACTCCTCTTCCCCCCAAACCACGAGCAGCCCGGGAAATTGGATGGAGCCCTGACTTTTGTGCCTCTCTGTGGCAGTCAGACATTTTTATTGCAAAACGCCGTCTGGAAAAGATGCAAAACAAAATTGCTAAACTGCAAAAAGAAGAAAGGGTGGGGGGGGGGGGGGGAGAAGAAGAAAAAAAACAAAAGGCCCCCTTCCCTTTGCTTATTGAGTTCAAAGGCATAACATGCAGCACCCTGCAGCAAATGGGAAGCTACACTAATTTTAAAGCCATAAAACGCTATAAAGTGCCCTGCGGGGCAGGACTACACTGGAGCTAGTTGCACCTAAATAAGCCATGGTTCATTTACTTCGCAGCTTAGCCTAATGTAATCATCAGCAGATTCCTAGCCTAGAGTTGTAACAGGCACGGAGCCGCTGCCGCCGAGGCGACACTCCCAGCCATGGAGGGGCCGCCGCCACATCGCTGTTGATTAGAAAATTTTTCAGTTTTGACAAGCCCTTAATGAACATAAATCGCTCCTTGATTGGTTTCCGTGTGGGGCCACAGGCACACCTAAGAAGAAACAACAACAAAAAAAAGTCTCCCCAACTCGTCGCCCTCACCGCTTTTCCCAGGAAGGGCCTGAGCCGCGGACGGACTGTCGGGATATGAGCCACAGTGGAATATATTCATCAAACGGTCCTGGGGAATTAGCTGTCCCCCCTCTCGCATATAAACACGGCCATAATATCATTCAGCTCCATAATACATAGTTAATCTTAAGGAAAGCCATGAAATGTTATTTTCTGAGGAGAACAGAGGAATGGAAAGGCGTTCTGGAAAACACTGATCACCCTAAAGCGCTCTGTCCTGACAAAAGGAAGGTCATCATGAATCTGTTTGCTTCACATCGGGAATCAAGAACATTAAATTTCAGTAATAAAAAGCACTGGCTATATCTATATCCTGGTGTTAATCAGCTCCATCAGTGTTGCAGGAGCAGGGGAGGAAGTCAGGGCAAGACTTGGAACACAACAGGAACAAAATGTTGGTCTGTTTGTAAATGGATCCCTTAGTTGCATAAAATTTTAAGAAAACTCTTCCCCTTGCACTTCACTTCTCATTCAGCCTTTGTAACGAGAGCTGCTGTAAAAGACAAACCAGAGTTTTACCATCCTGAGTAATTTATGAAGCATTTATACCCACAGCTCGGCTGGACAGGAAGCTCTAATTTTATAAACCCCCCTGATTAATTAATAGCTTAGCTTTTGCCTTTTAAATTGCAACTCATTCTGATCCTCAGAATTTTTCTTGCCTTTCTGAAGAAGGAGCAGACAGATATGAACACAGAAATGTGGTTTTGTGAGCCTGTGCAGCTCTGCCAAAGCACAATTGTGTTTGCCACACTACTGAGTGTCGATTCCCTCGAGGGCACAGAGGCCTGGACAGATCCTTGTGGGCCCCTTTACACTCAGGATATTCTGTGGTTCTGTGATCTTCAGTTTTATATTTTTTCTCCCAAATTTATCTTCACTCCATTACATCTTTCAGATTAAGACAATAAAGAAGTTTTCCAGGAAGCTCAAAAGTGACTGAGTGATTTGTACAGCTAAGGCACTTAATAAAAATCAGCAGTGACTATACTCATATTTAACTGTTCCTATAATTCATTTTCTTCTATCCTAGCCAATGTTTTAGGCATGCTAGTGGATGCAATAGTGACTACAATAAAAGCTTACAAAAGTTTCAGATTTATCTTCATCAATACTCAAACTGCAGGGTTTGTTCTGATCACTGCTCTCTCAGGAGGGAGAGCTACACCACACGTGAAAAGTAACAAAGAATCCCAGAATGGTTTGGGTTGGGAGGCACCTTAAAGCCCATCCTGTTCCTGCCATGGACAGGGGCCTTCCACTATCCCAGGTTGCTCCAAACCCTCTCCAGCCCAGCCTTGAGCACTTCCAGGGTCCTTTTGTCAGCCCAAGTGTCTCTTTACCAAGGGCTGATTTGAGGATTAGTTGTTGACAGGAAATGCCAGTTAAAAGGCCCTCCAGAGCCAGCCAATATCCAGCTTTCCATTCCTTCCGAGCAAAAACAGGGGGGGAAAAAATGGACATACACGATGGTATTTTAGAAATATATGAGCATGAATATTTCTATTAAAGCAACACAAACAACACACTTCAGAGCTATTGAACTGCCTGAGGTAACACAACCCTGGCAATAAGGCTGAGCTGCAACGATGGCTGTGGGGGATTCTCCTAACGGGAAGGGGAGCGCGGCTCCCTCGGCTGGAGCAGCACCAGGCTCTGGGTGCCCACTGCCCACACAGGACACCACACTGCTCTCAAGGATGAGATGGGGGGAGATGGGATCCTGCATTTGCAAGCAGGCTTTCTGTTTCCAAATAATTCAGGAAAATCACAAGAGGTGGTAATAAAAATTTCAACTGCAGCTCTGAGAAAAATGCTGGGACCTGAGGAAAGTGCATGGAGCTACAACACTTCCAGATACCAACACAAAGGATGTTCTCAAAAGCCTCCTGCTTCTCACCATCTGCTTCTTCTGGAGGAAATGGCCAAGCAGAGAAAGCTCAAACAACAGCTCAAGCCTTAAGGAATTTTACAGTGTTTGTAAGGTCTTCCCAGAGCATGTGTCCATATAATGTATTGCTGAAGCTCTTGTGCCAAGTTTAGCCTAGTGTTGGATCTGACTCCTTACGAGGCTGAAATGTTGCCTTTTTTAAAAAAAAAAAAAACAAACCATCCAGTGTATTTGAGGACAGAACAACACTGCTAAGGCTCACGTGGCCTGCTCACCCAGCCAGCACTGTATTTAAGGGAGAATCTGGAACTGTGGCTACTGTCAGATGAATTGAGCAAACCAGGTGAATCCACACCTCCCTCATGGAGATAAAGCCAGATATCCCCCCCCAATCAGGCTTACAATCCCCAGGTCATCAGAGCAGACCAGTGAAGATGAAGGTTAAAGGCTGCAGCCAGCAAACACCAACCTGGCTGTGTAGATACATGGGGTTTGTGTACCAGATGTGCTCTAGATGGGCATTGCACCTTCCTTCTCATGTATGTGAGAAGCTCTTCTTCCCCCATAAGGTGCCCTAGCACTGTGCTTTTATTTGAAATCAAATCTAGACCAAACTAAACATAAAAGGGGGAAACTGCCCTTACCAAAAAATAGCTGTTTTCAGCCTTTTTCCCCCCTTTCCTTCTTTTCATAAATGAGGCGCAGCGATGGTGAAGATGCAAGAGCAGAGAATGGACATCCACAGCTAAAGCTTTGTCATGTGCTGACCTGTGGCACGCTGGCAACCCTGTGGCAGGCAGCCAGTGGTGAGCCATCATCAGCTATTCATCGGGAAAGGCTCAGATAAAGCAGTGCTGCCCAGCAGGTATCCTGGTGAATGCATTCTGGGAGCCCCCGCGCGGGGCATCCCGCCATTAAAAAGCCAGGAGATGCCTCAACAAATTCCCCCGGGGCCCTCTGGGGAGGCTGACACGGAATTCGCCGGCCAGAATTTTAGTGATCCACTCCACGGCTCTGCTCCAGAAGCCCAAGATGAATAGGGAGCTCTGGTGAACTTTGAAGCCTGCGGGTCAAAGTTCTCTCTCATTATCCCCAACCGTTTTCTATCGGCGGAGCTCCTCGGCGTCCCAAGGGACGGGAAGGTTTGAGGCTCTTGAAAAAGCCTGACATGACCAAGTCAGGAAACAGTAGGGTGCTTATGTACATATATTTTTCTTCCCCCGTTTTCCTCTCCCCCCACTTTCTTGAAAAGAAACGAGAGGGATTTCGCTATTGTGTCAAACATCAACCTGGTGGCATCGGGAGTCGCTGGCACAATGCCGCGCTCATTTCAGCACGCTGCCCCGCCAAACAGGCCTGACCCTCTCAGGGACACCTCCTCTGCAAGAAAGGGCCTAATTTGATTTTTCCCTCCCCACCCCAAAATCTTTCATTCTGTAGGCAATGCTTTCAAGGAGGATGTCAGGGCTGGATTCTGCAATACCTATTTTCTATGTTAAAACCACTGCTTCGAGCCTGAGCCGCCACCGAATGCATCTGGCAGAGACAACTGATCCACCTGTGGCCAAACCTCGAGCAATATTTAACACAGTGCTCACTGTCAGCCACTAAACACTGTAATTGGTCCTTCCAACACAAGATGTTAGGCTCTGACTCAAACCACAGGCTGGACAGACCAAATGATCTCCTAAATTTCCTTCTTCTGCCACCACTAGAGGCCAGCCCACCTTTCACTGCAATTAAAAATTCACTCCAGAATTAAAAGGGCAACATTTTGATTAACTAAAATGATCTGCACATTTGAAACAACCCAAATCTGATTAGAACCAGGCTTTACACAAGTTTAGGAAACTGACTTTAGATGGCTAACAAAAGCTCTTCTCTTCACTGCTGTTTAATGGGAAACTTGGTAGGAATAAGGCCCTGATTTTTCAAAACAATGTAAGAAATTATCCCAGCAATGCAAGCACAGCCTTAAAAATTCATCGCTTTGTTGTGAAAAAAAGGAACAAAAAATTACTGACAAACAAAAGCCAGCAAAACCAAACCAGAAACACAGTATCAGAGTTCTGTTTGGGGCAAGACCCTCTCACCTGGCAATCTCCAAGAAGAAATGGTGACATTCCTGCCAACAAAGTTGAGTACAAAGTGTACTGGGAGTGTGACTGGCTGAAAATATCTGTGGTTTCCTCACAAACGCCTCTGATCCATGCAAGGAGAAAATGGCAACACCGAGCCCAGCACCTTCTTTTTGAGGTGGGGGAGCACGGTGGAGGACAGAGGGAAACAATTACAGGCTGGTAATTACTTCTTCTTTAAATGGATTCTCTCTAATCTCCGATGGATTTACCTCTAATCTCAAAGTAATTACGTGTAACCTCAGTGGATTCTTACTCTGGGGGCCACGCCGCTGCTCCGGGGGAGCCTGCAGAGGAGAAGTTTCTCCATTGTCTGCCAGAGCAATGAAAATCTCACACGTGCACGGCCCTGCCAGGAACAATAGAGCCTTTTCCAGCAGCCAGGAAGGGGCCAGAGCACACTCAACAGCCTCCTCCTTGCCTGATGACCAGCACAATCTAAGGCAGACTCAGGTGGCAGCTCCATGGGGGCATGCACTACCCGTGCTTCCCTCCTGGGAGCAATACCAATGCACAAATTTGGGGGTTTCAGGGCTACTCCACAGTGGAATTCGTCACATTTGGAGGCACGAAAAGTGACCAAAATGGGCAGAAAGACGTGAACTACATCACACAAAGGAGCAGTGAAAGTCCTGCTCCGGAACACAGGGGCTGAGGGACAAGGTTTCTGATGGGAAGCAGCAATGCCTTGAAGCTACTTGTCATCTAATTTACCACATGATTTTTAAGAGACATGGACATCACATCAGAAACCAGAGCAAAGCATCATTATGGCAGGACCTGAGACTATAAAATCTTGTGTCAAGGCAGGGAAAAAGTGCTAATATTCCACAGACAGGGAACAGCAACTGGGGGCAAGCACAGCATCAGTGTGGCCAGACATGGATGTGCCACCTGGGGATGTGGTTTAGTGCTGGGCTATAGCTGGGCTTGATGATCTTAGAGTGATTTCCAACCTTAATGATTCTAGGGTTCCATGCTGCTCAGACACCACCCATCTAAAGCAGAAGTTTCCTGCCAGCTCCAGGTGCAGGTCTACAAACCCCAGAATTTACAGAAAAGGCATCAAAACCTTGATTTTCACTCCTTAATGTGAAAGTGCCTGGGAGCTCAAGACACCACCAATAGGTTTAGAAACAACTGGCCCTAAAAACATTACAAGTGGCAACCCTCTGATTTGCGTACATGGGATGATGACAAAATACAAGATCAGATAGTATATAAAACCATGCACACACATGTAGACAGATATTTCTATACATCTATCTATCTCATATCTGTATATCTACGGCCTTTTTTAAATATCTATGTGTTTATCTATGTATCTATCTATGTATCTATATATCTATCTAAAAATCATATATATTATTTTACCTTGGTGAGGGTCACACCATGATTTCTGGGGAGGATCCTGAGTGGGATCTCTGTGCTCCTTCCATCCCTAAATCCATACTAGGAATTGTGCCACACACTCTGAGGGACAGACAGCATCCTTGGGATAGGGATAGATGCCTCAACATGGAAAAGTTGTATGGAACGTATTTTAATGGCTATGCCATTTCCAGAAAGCTGCTCAGAATTACTCCTGAATAAACCACAAGCCCCGCACACTGACAAAGACCTCTTCTCACTCTTTACTACCTCTAAGAAACTTCTTGTAAAATGCTTGTTTTTTAACCCTGGAACCAACAACAAGTCCATAAAAGAATTAGCAGAAAATAAAGGCTTGAAGAAGTTCCAGCAGCCTCTTGGCACGCAAGAGGCTTCAGTCCCAGAGGATTCAGAGGAACTGGAGCGCACTCAGACTTGCAGCAGGGAGGTTTATTTCAGGTGCTGACTCCCTGAGAGGGAGGAAGAAGCTGCCCCACCACAGCGGTCTGACCAAAGCCATGCCTGGCAGTGCTTTCAGGCTGAGCATTCCCAGCGCAGCGGGTACTCACGTGCAGGCTGGGGTGGTAGGTCAGCACGCCGTTGTCACACAGCGTCACGTACTTCTTCTTCCACTCCTTGTTCAGGGACTTGCCGCTCCGCTTTAGCAGCATGCCCTGGTGGGGGAGAGAGAGATAGAGAGAGAGAAAGGTGAAACGCCCTCCAGACAACACCACCTGCCTAAGACACAGCCTGAGAGAAGTCTAAGTGCCAGCATTTTCAGATAGGCTTTCTCCTGCAAGTTACACTCCTTCTTCTGCCTCTCCCACAGTGCACATTCCCTCCACTGGCTTTGTCCAACGGGTAGAAAAACCCTCTTTTTCACTGAATTCCATGCCTCTGGAAAGCATATTTTAGGTGTGACCCACATGGATTCCTGGCTGACGAAGACACCATGCTCTGCATTTCCTTACCCTCTAAAATAAATGATGAGCCCCAGGCTGAGGGAGGATCCTGCTGTGTGGCCTCTCCCTGGAGCACACTCCTGGGGATTCCTTGCCCACAGAAGAGCACACATCTCTGTTCTCATTCCCTTTGCACAAAGGTGACACCACTGTGGAAACCCCTCTTGGCTACTCATTCCAGCAAAGGAGACTCCAATCCCAGGCAAGAGTAGCAAAACAAAACCAGAGCAAATACAAAGTGTTTCAAGTAAATCCTGGATAATTTAAGGACAGAGCTGTGACTGGAGAGGAAAGGAGCTGGGCAAAGTGAATCACCTTTCCACCATATTCAATCAGGGATGAATGCCAACAATCACAGAATCCCAGAATGGTTCGGGTTGGAAAGGACATTAAAATCCAGTTCCAACCCCCAGCTATGAACAGGGACACCTTCCACTAGACCAAGTTGCTCCAAGCCCTGTCCAACCTATCCTGGAACACTTCCAGGGATGGGGCAGCCATAACTTCTCATCAGCTGCAAAGATTAAAAGTCATCATTGTGCTCCAACAGACAAACAGACAGGAACTGCTACTGTACATTGACCTGTTCTCAGCTGTAAAACTGAAATTCACTTTGACAAAAAAAATACCACATGCTATAGAACACTCTGGGGTAGCAAATGAAGAATGCACTTCCTTAGGAAATTTTCATTTCCAAACCCAAGCCAGAAGGCAGTTCCTAATGGATCCAGACAGTATTATGGTTGTGCAAAGCCTTACTGGAATGTCCAGTGGAGATCCTATGGTCAGCACCTACCACAGGGACACACTGGTGTTACAGATCAAGCTCTGATTGAAGTGGACACATACGCATTTCAATAAATCACAACCAGGAATCCACCCAACAAAAACTTCAGCTCCCTAATCCCTATAAAACAAGTTTTTCCCTTCTCATTGTACCAGGCAATTAAAATAAAGGGAAAACAGAACATAGAAAGATGCCCTACCAAGCATGGTGCCTCCAACTCCCATGGAGTTGTTCTTGTTAAAAGCCGTTTAAACCTTGAAAATGAGGTCCACTGTTTGTTTTCCCATTAAACCTGCAGCTTTATGAAGTGATCCCTCTGCAGACTCTGTTGCAAAGCCAGGAGGGGACACAGGTCAGCTCTACTCAAGAAGAAGTCCTGCTCCTGGCCACACAGCTGGAACAGAACTTCAGAGAAGAACCCTTCCCAAATTCAACGCACTCCACGGATGGGACCGTGAAGAAAAGCTCATGCTGGACATATGAACAGCACAGTGATCCAAACTCCCAACTTTCTGCCTGTCTGGGGGTCACATGTCTGTATTTTTTTGTGCTGCTCCTTGCTAGAACTCAAACTTTTTCAAGGAGAACGGGGCTTCTGAAACGCCTCCTCACAAAAGCTCCTGCTCATCCCAATTACTGCCTGCCAGCTCTTGGAGACGTTGTTTTCTTCTATTAAAAAATGAAAGCTTATTTCTGCCTTTGACTCTCCTGTTTGTCTATAGGAGGTGATCTGTCTCTTCACCTTTCCCATCTTTCATACCTCACCTGCAGCACGGCACTGGTGTTTAGGGGGACCCAATTCTAGTTAGTGCTGTGCCGTGGGGATCAAAAATTACTGTTTCCCTGCACTGGTTTGTTCTTCAGACCTTCTAATGGGGAAAAAGCAGTAAGGATCACAATGGTGATATTTTTTTTCCCCCTCTGTCTTTTTTTTTCAAGTTTTGAAGCCAATAAAATGTATATATTTCATAACCTTTTAACTGCCCCTTTGCTATACAGACAACATGTCATTACTTACATAATTTTCAATTCATGCCAATTATAACCTCAATAAAGAGTAAAAATCTACCACGGTTGTGATTTTTACAACTTAAAATTTTGCTACTATGTAAGTATGAATTATGACATTCTAGTTTTGGATCTAAATGAAGAAAATTATTCAAAATGAGGTTTTACCACGTCTTTAAAGCAGAACTCTGTACTTTGATGTAAAATAAAACCCAAACCAAAACCCGCCCAGCTCAGACCTGAATACGGATAATGGACCTATTTGTGCCTAACTAACAAACCAGACTTCCCAATCCATTTCCTTCAGGTATTCCTTTGGCAAACAGAATCATTTTCACATTATGTGATAATTAAAAGTAACTTGAAGTACCTGGAGAGCAAACTGCTCTGAATACAAGGAGCTAACTTAAAGTGCTATAAAGCAAAGCTGCCCATATAAACCACCGTTTTTATCCCCAAGGCCACCACTTTGTGGTAATTTTATAGAATAGGTCTGGAGAAATTGTCTTAGAATCAGAGTTTAGATCAGTTATAAATGCACTTTAATGTTAGCTACACTTAAAAAAAATAAATGGCCCGCATGTCAGGAAATGTTATTTAAAAGAAAAAAAAAAGCCCCTTGCTTCAGTCACATTATGGCTACATCTGAGTCACATCAGATCCTGTGCTGAGGAAATGAGATCCAGGGGTTCCTGCTGACCCCTGGTACCTCCAAGGCAATTCAGAGGCAGCTTGGGCACGTCCCCAGCTACTGCCAAACAGGTCCCCACGTACACACAGCACACTGGAAAAATCCCATTGAGTTCCCAAGCCATGCCATAAGAGACTAAGTCCATCTTCTAGGCCAAATAACATTTTTTTTGGTCTAAATAATCCCTGTCTCAAATTATTATTAATTGGATGATGCTATTTCCCCTAATTTGTATGAAATCTTTAATTTCTTACAGCCCTCCATGGGTTGGGTGCAGCTCCAAAGCCTCCAGACTCAACACTAAGAATTTAACACCTCAGATTTCCACACAAACCGAGAAGAACTTCACACCGCAAATTGCCTTTTTTTTTTTTACCACTTTCCCTCCAAAACTGCAACTCTGTGTTTAAGGGAGGAATGGTGAGTCCTCCAGCTTGTGGTTTTAAGGAGCTGGAGGAAAAAGGCTCCAAGTGGGGTGCACAGAGCTCAGTCCCTGGGTTTTGCTGGAGGATCCAGGGAGCAAACGGAGCCGGCTCTCCATTAGTAATGTGTGTGCTACGTCTACTCCCAGGAGGTCATTGCAAGCCAAAAGCAATGTTAAGTGTACAAGCTTTAAATAACTTACAAAGTTAATGTAATGAATGCAAGTGTGATCTGAAATCCATCACTCAGTGGCTTGCTGTAGCCTCAAGCTGTGATAAAACACCACTCATAAATTTATATTAAAACTCTGTTCGATAGCAATTATTTACCAACAAAGATTTATTGATTGCATTTGCTGTTAGGGACTGGGGCCCTAACTGAGTCAATCAGCTTAGGCTGCTGAGCTCCAGGGCACCTGGGGAAGTTACAGACTGCCAGCAGGCTCTGCAATCCCAACATTACCGTGGGAGCAGGAGCAGCTAATGGAAAGCCGCCAGCCTCGCATTGATTGGAGCTAAGGTGGAAGAAAAACAACACACCCAGCACTGGTCAAGGGACCAGGGCGTGTAGTACACCCAGTTCATCTGAAAAATCTGGCTGCTCTGGGTGCCTCCTGTGAGCTCCAAACCTTGCCTGCTTAAATAACGACTCAGTGGCGAAACAATCATCAGTTTGTTCTACAGAAATATTTTAGATTTCAAATAGCAAATTATCAGCATTTCAGAACATGACCCCTTGAAGTTGCTTAATGCTGCATTGAAGATGCTGGCAGGTGAGAAGCCTTAAAAATGGTCTTTGAAGTCAGCAGGGCCAAGATTGGACCTTCTAGGAAAGGAAATATGGTACCTACAAGGCAGGGGTTGGAACTAGATGAACTTCAGGATCCCATCCAACCCAAACCATTCCATGATCCCACTTTGGTTTCTATTTTCTTTCAGAAAGTTACCCCACTGCCATGGCTGAGGTGCAAACTTCTGCCAGCCTTTCTGTTTCTTCCCCTCCCTGATTTTTAGCCGACCCCCTATTGTTTCCCTGATGTTATTCTGACAGAATCAAACAGGAAATCTCACACTTCATCATTAACAACATAAATTCCTCATTTTCCACTCAGGTCTGTAGTTCCCACAGGCATGACTAGCAGCTAGGAATTTTCTACAGCTCCTGTGCATCCTGTTCAGAAAAGAAAAACTCTCAGTCATGAAAAAGCTCCTCCTTCAAACAACTTTGAAGACAGCCACTCAGGACCACAAACTAACTGTTACATACAAATTCTGGTCAATAAAACACCCACTTCCCATAAATGTATTGATGTGGAGAACAAATGCTGGTGAAAGCCCCAGGATTCAGTGACCAGCCAGCTCCGCAGAGTCTGTTGGATAGCACTGGGATCACGTGATAATAGACAGGAGATTAATTCATCAGTGGTATTTTTTGCCTCCAGAAGATTTAGCTGTAACAGGTTTCTGGTGGTAAAGTGCATCCTTCCAGCATATGGCAGACACCAGCTCAAACTGTTTCACCTCCAAACAATACCTGCATGCCAAAGGAAGCTTTTGGTAATGACTGAATCATTGATCCATAGAGAGTCAGAGAATCCCAGAATGGTTTGGGTTGGAAGGGACCTTAAAGATCAACTCGTTCCATCCCCTATCATGGGCAGGGACACCTTCCACTAGACCAGGTTGTTCTCTCTTCAAACCTAAAATCCTCTAGGGAATAAACTGCTGAAGATTCCCAATGTATCAGGAATCCTTCCATAAAAATGTAACTTGTTTTCTCAGTTTCCCAGACTTAGGTCTTTTTTTCCCCAGGAATTTAAGGGAATGCTGCTTGGTCTTTTGGTCAGTGAGACATGAAGCTGGTTTAAGATTTTACACTTGGAAACCTGTAGCAAACTTGTCTCTCCCTCCTGATACCTCAAGGGGGTTTCTAAAAAAGAGGGAGAGGGACTTTGGGTAAGGGCCTGGAGAGACAGAACAAGGGGAATGGATACTCACTGCCAGAGGGAAACTGGAATAGATGGGATATTGGGAAGGAATTCTTCCCTCTGAGGGTGGGTAGGCCCTGGCACAGGGTGCCCAGAGAAGCTGTGGCTGCCCCTGGATCCCTGCAAGTGTCCAAGGCCAGGTTGGACGGGGCTTGGAGCAACCTGGGCTAGTGGAAGGTGTCCCTGCCCATGGCAGGGGGTGGGATGGGATGAGCTTGAAGGTCCCTTCCACCCCAAACAATTTGGGGATTCTGTGACCTCTTACAGTAGCAGGCACAATTGGGGACCAACTGAAGCACAAAAAAAAAAAAGGCTACAAGAGCCTGGAATGGCTTTGAAGAGTTCTGCAAACAGGAGAGCTCAAACATTCTCCAACTTCAGTATCTAACAATAACATTGCAAAAAACCCTCCCAAAACCCTGTATGTTCTTACTACAGTTGTGCACGTGGAAAACCCCTCCCACCTCCCTTAAAAACTGGTACAGCAGCAGCAGCAGAGTTTTGCTACAAAGATACTCCCACATTGCAGAAACTATTCAAATTTATGTTATGTGCCTTTACGAGAAAATGAAATCAGAACACTGCACCCAATTCTCTTCTAACATTCCCTAAACACGAGGCAGGGACTGCGCAGCAGGTAATTACTCCATGAATGGTTACCTAATGCTGGGGCTGATCAGCCACAATTTCCATTTGAAGACAAAGAACAGAGAGGATCTAACACCTGACTTAGGGAGCAAAAGATAATGGCTTTGCTTAAACTTGAAGGACAATCAACCTGCAACTCGTTATTTGCCAAGCTCTCTGCACACAAGCTACGAAAGAAAATTAGAAAGATGTACTGAAAAAAACCCCAATGCTGATTTAGCAACTCTTACAGTTCATCACAGCACCAGCAACGAAGACTGCCACCAAAGGACAGCCACCAAATTCCTGCAAGGAACAGCAGCACTAAGGACAAACTTTATGGGAAGAACAAACTTACGTGTTTGCTGTTACTGCATCTTTACTTTTAATCCCAGAATCACAGAATGGAAGGGAGCTTAAAGACCATCTCATTCCACCCCCTGCCATGGGCAGGGACACCCTCCACCATCCCAGGTTGCTCCAAGCTCCATCCAACCTGGCCTTGATTACTGACTGCTCCAGTCAGCCTCTGGATCTCGCCAACACGGGTGACGCAGAAGTTCCTCCAACTCCTCCTGAGTTCTCCTTCAGCTGGCAGCTTTGGGACAGGGGCACTCTTTCCTTAGCCCTACTTTATGACTGTATCTAAAATGAGACTTTATAAAGTCAACAGGACATTGCAAACTCCACAGTTACAGCCACCACACGTCCTTCCTGTGGAGCTGAACATTCAAGTGAGTTACAAAATGCAATCAGGTATTTAAGGGACTGGCACATCTTTCACTCTAACCCCAGTGCAGCTCCCTGAACAGGACACAGCACTGAGAAAATCACGTTATTTTCCTGCCTTGCAGTAGTTTCTGCCCCTGTTGCCTTCCAAGACTTATTCTGCTTACTCTGGACTGCTAAAAAAATAGGAAAAAAAGGAATCCCAACCCTTAATAATCTCCAGTAGTTGGTTTATTAACCCCTTGGCACTGGCATCTGTGCTTTCCCTGACACCAGTGAAATGCACTTCGATGCAAATCATTACCTTGGGCAAAGGACAAACAGTGCTGGGCAGCAGATCCGGTGCGAGCAAACACAACTGTGGGAAAGGCTCCGAGAGCTGGAACGTTTGGGAATGGCTGAAGGGTCAGGCATGAAAAGGAAGCCACAAAACACTGACTTCTCTCAAGAAACAAACAGCATTGGGTGGGTGAGGGAAAACAAGGAATCCTCGTGCAGGCATTACCACTCCTAGGCAGAGGATCCGCTTCTCCCGATCCTTCAAACTCTCTTTATCATATTTTATATAAAGTAGGGATTTGGCTGGGGGAGCAGAAAGGGAGAAAAGCCATGAAAAGCTTAAAACCCAATTTTAACTTTCTCTCCCGACACTATAGTGTTTCCATAGAAACATCAGGAAGACCACTTAAGAGCAGCTTTTTTTTTTTTTGTAGCCATGTTTGGCACCATACCCCTCCCCTGGGCAACCTATTATTTCACAAATGGATGCTTTCTGCAGCCCGTTCTGTGCAGGCTCCGATGGAGGGGGGAAAAGAAAAAGAACCCTGGATCTTTAACCAGTTCCCTTGTGGTCCCCTCCCTTTTTTGTTGGTAATATTTCTGTCATTCTGCCGGGGCTATATGGTACAAAGGGTTACACTTTAATTGAGCTGTCAGCATCTCCAACAATCCTATAAAACTCCGATTATGCACGGCGGGGTTAGTGACACACTTGTTATTGTGGATGCCCTATTTGCTAAACCCGGGCCCCCCCCCCCACAGGTCACCTCACCCAGGCGACCTTCCTGTCATTAGCCTCGTCTATTCCTACCTCACCGCTGTGAAAATCACACAAGGAAAGGCTTCAAAGCCCTTGCCAGGACTGAATTCGACCAGGAGCTAATCACCCACAAATCCAGCTCAAATGGCAATAATTGGCTAAACTGCTCACCTCTCCAGAGCTCAGCAGTAATTTGGGATAATAAAGAAAAGAATTATTCAGCTAACTGCCCTGAAATGTATGCTTTGTGACCGACACACTTCACATTTTAATAATGATGGACACAAAATCCAATTTAATACAGCATCGGCTGAATAACAAACCCAAGAATGCTGGCAGGAGAAAAAAAAGTCTGTGCGTGTGTGTTCCTTTTTTTCCCCTTAAACTGTGTTCCATGTTATTGCACAGAAAGGATTCACGCTTCCTATCAGGAAATTTTGGGACCAAAAAGGCCTTCGACAACCAACCTCAGAAACTCTGCTCCATAACAGGATTTTAAAATTTATTTTAATTTTTTTTTTAATCAAAAGGAGGGTCCTTCTTGAAAAATAAATTTTGCTGAACAGTTATACCTCTGGTCCTCAAACTTTTGTAGGGGTAGGAGAATAAATATCCTTTTTTTTAAAAAAATTCTGCAGTAGAAGGCCACCTTCTTCATAATTCTATTTAACAATATTTCCCGATTGCTCCATTTTTCTACTTTTACATCCTGTCCTCTGTTCAAGGACCATCAGCATCAATGACCCCACTACAGAAGGGTCTGCCAGGACACACTGAACTAGTTCAACACTGCAAAGATCACAGAATCCCAGAATGGTTTGGGTTGGAAGGGATCTTAAAACTCATCTTGTGCCTGCCATGGGCAGTGACAGCTTGCACTAGACCAGGGTGGGTGATCAGGGCCCATCAGGATGCTCCAGCACTCTTCCATCCACACACCCCGTTCCCTTTCCTCCAATCCCTCCTAAGACCAAGAGAAAAAAAAGGAAAATAGATGAAATAGGCATTCCTGGTGATGCTCCTGAGATGTCCAGTTCACTCAGAGGAATGAAGATGATGATGGTGCTTCAGAGATGCACTTCATGCATGTTGGGCACTGTCCTCTCACCATTATAGCAGAACACAAATCAGGAACCTAATGAGGAAAAAGTCTTTCCCTACTGGATCCTGTTTCCCAGAGTTCATAAAATCATGTTTCACATTCTCAAAAAAAGCTGCAAAAAAATGTAAATTCCACCTTCAACGTGAGGGAAATATATTAAGAAATGCAGAACATGCCAAGACACACAGGACAACTGCATAAGAAGACAGCTACAACCACATCCCTTTGCCACTTGCTCAATATGTGAGTAGTCACAGAGCTAAGCAGCTTATAAAAATGATGATTTATCTACCAGTGCAGCAGAGACACATCTTTTTAAATAACCCTTTTCACAACATACACAACGGTCTGCTCTTTCTTCTTAATGAATCGATCCATACTTTATCATCTGGAAACAAAATCATTTGGCTTCAGCTGGGAATACATACAAATGTGCAGCTAATTCACTCAAAAACCTTCTAGTCTTGGCCAAGGACCATGACTTGAGTCACACTGGGAGAAGACCTTTGACAGGGTGCAAAATTTTGCTCAAAAACCACCCCCCAACGCCACCTCAGATTTTGGGGTGTCTGTGCAGGGTCAGGATTTGGACTGAATGATCCTCATGGGTCCCTTGCAGCTCAGAATATTCTGTGATTTGATGATTCTTTTACACCAAGGCATCTGCACATCTCCAACACCTCCCTGAACCCGGGGAAAACCTATCCAAGGCCATTTCCCAGGATTTAAGGGTACAATCTAAAGACAGCTTTCAAGTACAGGTTTTTCACCCCGTGTACTTGAATTGTTACAGCAAAAAGGCAGTTACTGCTGTCAGAAGCAGAACTCAACCATTTTCACTACAGTAGTTGTTATAGAAATTAGAGTTAACAAAACCCGAGACATTCATTGCCAGTGCCAGTCATCTGAAAGAACTTTTCTGAGAAATTATAAATCAATGCTTTTGACAAGGTTATTATTAGGATTCCTGAAGTAATAATCTGAGACACCCCAAATTTTGTTTATTGTTATTTAATATTCTTCTTCTAAGAAGGAAAGGCTGGTTTTGTCCTGGCCTGCCTTGCTTTATATACAGCACTCACTCCTCCTCTCCCCCACTTTCTGAGTTTAGCATTAATCAGGGCAATTTCAAAAGAAAGGATTCTGCATATTGTGTCAGCAAGTTAAAAATTGTAATATTGTTTTAATGTTAAAATCACTCCAGATACAATACTTCCTGTGTAGTATATTTCATGGCTCATTTGCTTCAACAGATATTAAGCTTCAGTCAACAATTAACTACTGACACCTTTTTTTATTTATTTTTTTAAACCAAGAAGATTTAGCAGAAGAGCTAAAAGCACAGCTTGGATTTATTAGATGGATGCTAATTTGATGTCACCAGTTTATTTCATTTCTATCAAATACCCATTCTTGTGAATGATAGGGTCACTCAACCCACATTTCAGATGAAATGAAATCCAGATTTGAGCACATCTTTCAGCCCAAAAATTGCTGCTAAAGTGCACCAGCTTAAAAGACCATTTGAACTGTTAATTGTTTATCACTTACCATACGAGATCATTCCCAAACACGGCCATTAGAGTGAATGTTTCAATGGAGTTTTGGATTCAGCACTTCTGGTTTTCTGCAAGGAACCCACTGGCACTGCCTTCAGCCTGGCTTTACCTGCAGTTTCATGCTGCTACCCCTGGGACAGGAGCCCAACCATCCCAATTCCTGAATCAAAAGGCATTTCTATGGTGACAACAGCAAAATCAAGCTGTCATCAGAAGACTTTATTCCACCTCTCTGTCCAATCCCCATCAGAGAGATGCAGAATCCTGGAATGCTTTGGGTTGGAAGGGACCTTAAACACCCTCTCCATCCAACCCTTCCAAGAGATGTAAACCCAAGCCATATTCTGCACTTCATGAGGCATTTCCATCTATCAGAAGCCTTGAGAGTCAGGAGGCAGATGACACGTGTTTGGATCACTGGCTTGTACCCAAATGATGTCAGGAACACAGTGTGACACCAGCCAGGGAGGTCTGGCCCCCAAGCCCAGAGCAGTACAATTAACAAGATGTGGTAACGAAGGTAGCAGTGACTAAACCCTCTTGGAAATATCTACTCCTAGAAAAAGCTGAGATATAATGCAGTGGCAAAGTGTGATGCACCACAAAGAGTGAAAGGCCACGTTCCACTCTGAGCATTCCTGGAAGGACATCTGGGAGATGTTTCTGGAAGAAACTTTTCCCTGATTCTCCCACATTTTTCCCCGCAAAGCCTTGAATTTCTTCATGTGTGATCTGTAAGGCAGAATCCAGATTGCCCTGGGAATTTAATGCACTGGTCACTCAGCTTTTTAACGTTTTAGAATACTCAGCAGTGACAGCAGATATGGCAAAGGCTGCTATTATGTGCTATCTGTTTATTAAGACTTATTCCTCTATTTATTAAGACTCACTAAAAAAAGCCACAGAATCCCAGAATGGTTTGGGTGGAAAGGGAGCTGAAAGCCCATCCAGCCCCACCCCTGCCATGGGCAGGGACACCTCCCACTATCCCAGGCTGCTCCAAGCCCTGTCCAGCCTGGCCTTGGACACTTGCAGGGATCCAGGGGCAGCCAAAACTGCTCTGGGCACCCTGTGCCAGGGCCTCAGCACCCTCACAGGGAAGAATTCCTTCCCAATATCCCATCTAACCCTGTCCTCCTTCAGCTTAAGGAGTCAATCCGTAAGTTGTTAAAGCAGAAACTCAAAAGATGTCTCCATAAACAAAGGTATTTGTTCCTTCCAAAAATCATCTAAAGATATACACTTTATTTTCCTTTTAAGAGTGGTCCCACACACATGTTGATCCCTCAGTTTTAACCCCATTAATATTTTAGAGGGAGAGACAACAAGAAGAGAAGCTGCTCCAGAGGCTACGATTGTTTTACGAGAGAGTATCCCAGATCCAAGTGGCTCGCAGGCAACACAGAAGAACACCATGCTCAGAAAAGGTAATTTATAAAGCTCATTTATGGATTTCTCTGTGCAGTTACTTGGCTGCAGACTAGGCAAGCTGTAAAATGTTGGAGACAATATCCCTCAAAAAAAGCCCAACATAATCCATTCTTTATTAAGTGATCAGCCGTGGACAAGTCGAAAGACTAATTTTTAACCACCTTTCTCAACTTCCTATAGATAAAGAACATGTTTGTAAAGACAAATAAATAAATATATATATAAAAATAAAAATGCAAGGTACCCAGAGTGCGGCTAATGGGATTTGACGCTGGCTTTAATTTTAATGAAGAAAGTTGCCAGTAGCAACAAAACTGTCAGCAGCAGCCAAGCACCATTAATAAAGACCCAGACAACATTAGTGGCACGGCAACAGTACAAAAGGTTCCCCCCGGTTCATGCTGTGCTAAATTGGCTGCCCAATTTTTCTTAAGTGTCCATACTATTTAGAAGACAATTTATTAATTTTTGTCATCCATTGTCACTTGACAGGCCATCATTTTGCATCCCGAATTTGAGATGAAAACTAATTGAAAAGACTGGCAGTATTTATGAGGGGTATTATTTGTCAATTATGGCTGCTGATGATCCCAGGTCCTACCAACTTTAACACCCCGCACTCGGGTGTTGTCAGTCGGACCTTTTTTTTGTCATTTCCATGTTAGTTCTAGGAAAGTGACAAAAAGCAATGATAAAATCAATTCAGCAAACTCGTTAAGGAAGAGGGGGCCATCAATCCCTGCTCTGGAATCACTGAAGTGGGGGGAAAATAGCACTGGCATGCCCTGGGGAATCACAGCTTTCCAGGACACCTTCCAAGGAAAAAGCCCAATCTCTTTGTTCCCTACAAGCAGGACAAATTTTCAAATACATCATAATTGAAATTAACTCTGCAAATTTACCCAGGCTGCCTGAAAGGGAAGGTTTTACTCTCTTCTCACTGCCCTTAAATTGCTTCTTTGCAAGTCTGAACGCCTCAGAAGCTCTCAAATTCCTAAATGCAGAGTCACAGAATATTCTGAGCTGGAAGGGACCCACAAGGATCACCAAGACCAGCGCTTTCATTCCAACTCTATTTGCACTGATAACTCTTGCCCAGCCTTTCAGAAACGTTCTCCTACTTCCCATCTTCACACACTTCAAATGATGATACAAAACATCCCAGGAAAACCCCAGTGTTAAAACAGCAAAGAAACTGAGGTTACACCACCCATCTCAAGCGTTTTTGCTTCATCCACCCGTGGTGGAGCCCAGGGTGAAGCAGCTGTGCCCTGCAGCCCATGGGGCTGAGATCTACCTGAATCCCAAAAAAGACCCCACACCAGAGCAGGGAGATGCCCAAAGGAACATCTGGCCCCATGGGAAGCTTGTGCTGGAGCAGGGTCCTGGAAGGACATGTGGCCCCATGGAGAGAGGCGCCCACACTGGATCAGTTCCTGAAGGAGTGACCCCATGGATAAAGGGACCCACATTGGAGCAGTTCCTGAAGGACTGACCCCATGGATAAAGGGACCCACACTGGAGCAGTTCCTGAAAGACTGAATCCATGGAGAGAGGACCAGATGGTGAAGGATCTCTCCCTACCCTTATCCCAATCTGCGGGCCTACTTCCCAAGTTTTGAAAGGCTACAACATACTATTTATCTCTTTCCTCCTTAATTCTCTATTTAGCATCAGTAAATCTTAGTATTGACTTAAATATAGATATTCTTTAACTTGCCCTATAACATATTCCACTTGCTTCTGAAGATCTTAACACTTGAATGTAACAGCTAAAACCTGATTTAAACATTCCTTTAGGTACAAAGCACATCATTTCCTTTACCAAAAGCAACTAAAAAGCCTGAAACTGACATCATCTACATCATCAAGTTTTCTCTAACACCCATAGCAAAATGGGCATTAAGGAAAAAAAAGTGCATTTTCAAAACCTGAAACTACAGCTACATTAAAACATATTTATTAGTCCCTATATAAATGATCATTTTTTATATCTCTACTTGCAATATACTGTTGATTAAATAAAAAATCCAGCGACAACTAAACAAGAAGAATTTTCTTCTATCATAAAACCAAAAATGTAAACACAAGAACAACTCAGCTGAATTCATCCTATTAATCCACACACATTTTCCAGAACACACTGCCAGCTTTGCTTTAAAAAAAAAATTGTTCAGGGATAGAATTGCCCCATCTCTTACATTTCAGAGGCAAATTCAGAGCAAAAGCTTTTTCCCTCCACTGTTTCCTAGAATTAAAAATAATGTGCATTTAGTTACCCTTCTGCATGAGGTAACACCATTCAAGGTTGATGTTAATTTGCAATACAAATCCTCAACCTGGAAAACATTTTGGCGTGGTTCTTACATCAGGGATGAAAATTATGTTCTTTCCTTCCACTGTATTCATGCTTGGTTTCTCTCACTTACAGAACACACAACTGAGTGTCTCTCTGGGGGATGAGAAGACTCTTTGCTCCCTCTGGTTCATCTCCAGTGGCAAGATGCAAACCCAAAACTCTGAGGAGCTCCATGTCCCCTTGGAGCCACCTCCAAAGGTGGAGATTTCATAGCTACTTTAGATATTTGCTCCAATATTTGAACCTGCTGGGAAATAACACATTTCTGCATCTCTAATTGGAATTTCTCCTGTCTCAAACGTGTCACAGACTCACCTCCTCCACCCTTCCTATCAATCAGCAGTGAGGTACACAAGAATTTGCTTTCCTGTGCTGGGATGAGGTGCACATCCTGCACAACTGAGGGGCTTCACAAACCACAACCATCACAGCACAGCAGCTGCAGGGCTCTACGACCCACTAGGACAACCAAGCTGTTATTCCAAACTGGAACAGCTTCATTCTGCCATCAGCAATGTCTTTTATATAGTTACACTGTGCCATCTTAAATGGAGCTTAACTCCTACGTTACTAATTCAACTTCCAGGAAGATCCTAGGAAGGGGTAGGTGTGCCCACGGAAGCTTGAATCCCAAAAGAATTGTAGTCAAACTAAAAATGTATATTGCTGCTGAAATGCCAAACAAAGAGGAAAACTTTACCAGTCTATTAAACAGCCCACAGAAGAATAGTGCTTTATGTATTTTCAAAAAGAATCAAGCCTTTCTTGCATTGAGTTACATTTCCTAGTGCTGACACTGAGATTAAGGAGAACCAGGGCTCATTTGAAGCCTGGAGTCGATACCATAAGATGCAGGAGTCTTCACCTCCAATTCAGAAACTCCAGATGAAGGGAAAACAGACTTGCTCCAGAACCTTCTTCTCCTCCAGCAAGTAAACCTGTCTACAAACCCAGCCCAGTGCCACGAGCCTACTGTAAACACAGCAAGAAAGCTCCTCTCCCCCGATGCATCTGTAAAAGGACGCAGCTTTGACGGAGGATAAATTTGACATCCGAGTCCCCTTCATCCGCCTCCACGGGCAAGGACTCGGCTCCTTTTACAGTCCTGATGCTTTTAAGATATGTGGCTAAAGTTTCTCCCCTACTGCAAGCAAACCAGTTCAACCCACAACATAAAGCTGATAAGGCCACCAAAAGAAAACAGAGCAAAATCTAATTTATTTTCCCGGTATTGTCGAGGTGAATTGCACGGCAGAAGAAATTAAGGGTCCTTTGTCAGCATCCCAACTTTCTGGAGAAATGCCCCATTTCTTTGACTAAATCCACCTTTTTAACCTCTTTGTTGCAAAGTGTCAGTGGCGGATCAGCGCCGGGCAGGGTGACGAACGCACAGAAGCCGGGCGGGAGCTATCGGCACTCCGATCTGGAGCTCACCTACACGTTAACTCCTACTGCTAATTCATCATCCCGCCACGACAGCCGGGCTGATTGGGATCCTGGCAGGACAATACGGGGCCCGGCTGACCACCAAAGCCCAGCCCAAGGGAGGAGGGGCTGATGGGCACGGGATGGAGAAGGCCTGAGATAAGTGCTGGCTGTCAGCGCAAGGACAAAGAAGGGCAGGCCCTGGGGAGAGAAAGGAGATAAAAAAAAATCTCGACAACTGCTTTATCTGATGAGGGTTATGGCTAATTAATTATAAACTCAATTACCTAACCCTTACTTCAGCAGTCTCTATTCATTAAGAGATAAAACCTGACTGACTGCTAACTTTCCCTTGCACACCCGCACGCACAGCACGCCGGCTTCGGGTTTGCACACTTTGCCGCACAATTTCTTAAAAAAGATCTCCAAAAGCCTTCGTCCCTGTCAGCTCTGTGCTGGCAGGATGGAAGAGTCCTCCTTTCTTTCCCCCCTGCCACCCTACGCACCCTCTGTGGCGCCATGGGAGGCCCAGGCCTCCATGCTGTGCGTTGGCATTTAAAAGCAAACCCCCTGCATTAAACAATGGGCATTAGGGACATCAAAGCCCCCTTTTCACAGCCAACTCGATGCCTCCCCGGGCTTCTGATCTGCTTCACTTTTCCAACTGAGCTTTTAATTTTGGGTGCTAAAAGTTTGGTGGTGCAGCTCAGCGGTGTCAGCGTTATTCTTCCAAAGTTTGAAGGTGGCCATGAAAATGAGAACGATGAACTCTAAAACCCCTCAGCCAAGCTAAGGCTTGCTAATAACATGAGCTGAATTTTGCATGTAATGTAATAAAAATGCCTGTTTTATCACTGTTCAGATTCCAGCTGCATTCCTGTGGTGCTTGGCCTCTCCTCCAGCTCAAGTTCTTGCCCCCAATGCCTCGTGCTTGACACAGGCTCAAACATCCCTGCGGAATCAATCCTGCCCATTAAAAGAAGGCTCCTCTTAATCTCTTTCCAAAGCTGCAGACCTGTCTCGCTCCCACCTTTTGAATCCACAGATATTCTCAAATCCACGTTTTGCTTCGGCTGCCCTTTGCTCTGGCTTTTCCATTTCTTCTACAGGATAATGTTCTTTACTTACATATTTTGTAGAGAGGTCTCATCTATATGTGTGTGTGTATATCCATAATTACCCATATTGATATGAAACAACAAGGTGACGACACTCACATGATGCTTCACATCAGAACTTTTTAAAGAATAATTTCTTCCACTCTGTAGAACAAGGGATCCTAGCTAAGGGTCTGTTTCTCTCACAAAGTCCTATTTCAAATCCCTGTAAAGTGTATTGATGACACAAGATTTTGGTTCATTCATGGTGTATGGCCTTTTAGGTCACTTTTCCATAATTTATATGCACCAAATGAAATAAGACAACACAGTCAAATAATCAGGCTGGGCGTCACACATTATTTAAGCCCTTCACTGCAAAGACATGATTATTGTTATTATATATAACTACTATTTTGGCCTTGATTATTATTATTCGGTCTTACTATCTGGTCTTGGTTACTACCTTATTAAACAGGATTTATTTTACTAATACTTATGGTTTTGGACTTGAATGATGTGGTCCAATGGTTCACTTCACTCCTGTGATGCTTAGGTGTGGCAGTACTTTTCTGAAACCCGTTCCAGCATTTGGTTCCCTTCCTCCTTTGTCCTGCTGATACCCAAGGCCTTCCTTATATCCCACCTTGCTCAGCTCCATCTTTCAAGACTTCCCAAAGAAGATAAAAATATGCTATACAAACTTCACAGAGAGACTGTTTCACTCCATAATTTAACAACTTCAAACTGTTGTCTCATGATTTTAAAGCATATCACAAAGACAAATTCAGCTATAATTAAAGGCTGCCTGCTTTGATGGAGCCTTTCAAAATCTGAAAATAAAAATTCTTAAACACCATAACCCCATGGAGCAGCCAACTCAAGTTTATCTTCTAGGTAACATGACAAATAATAATATCACCCACCATGAGCTCCTGTGCTATTCTGAATATCAACTCCATACTTTCCCTCACCATAACCAATTCCAAATCCAATTCATATTTACTTCCTTGCTCCCCTTTTGCATTAAGTTGGAAAGCTTATGCCGTGCTCTTATGGTTGAGTTCTTCCCACTGAAATTTGCTGATCAGATCCCTGTGATCTTCTGAACTTGTTCTGAACTTCCAGTCCTTTGTACTTGGCAGCACACACCACACTGCAAAATCACCCCGGTCTGAATCACCCTGTATTGTCTCTACCCTCTTTGACCAGCAATTCTGAGGATATTCCAAAATCACAGGATGGTTTGGGCTGGAAAGGATCTTAAATATCATCTCCTTCCAACTCCCCTGTTCCATTAACTAAGTTTTTAAATCAATCCTATTCCCTGCAGCTCTCACTTAATCCTTTACCCAATAAATGCAATTATAGGTGATTAGCATACCTTGAATAAAAATAAAGTTTTCTGTTTGTATTCTGAAATATTAAGAAGAAGGTCTGCATTGGGTTTATCTGGAGTTATTCATCTGAAGTTGCCAAGGCAGCTGACACCTCTGGTCAAATCCCAAACTCAAGCTGCTGGGAAAGGCAGATGCACCCTTCCCTTTGTTTCCCATAATTGTGACAATGCCATGACATCCCTACAGCAAAGGAATAAAGATGCACCAAGCAACAAAACCCAGAAGGTCTCATTTGCTTCCAAGCTCCCTTCCACCACACTTCTCCCTCTTTTCTGGGGCTGTAACTCTTCCCTGTTTTGACACGAACACGAATCCAGCTGTGTTCTGACCTCCCTCTTTAGCAACGTGTATGGAGGAGTTCACTGCTCCCTCTTTATCCAGCTTTGCTGCAAATAATGACCATTTTGAGTCTCTTCCCCTATTCATATTCACTTTTATGTACTCCTATAACTTTTTATCTAAAGGAAGATGATTGTACTTTCAACAAATTACAGCTTTAAAGAAAGAAACAGAAACATTAAAAAAATCCAATGCCGTTTTCCATCAACAATTTCACACAGCTCCTTAACTTAAAAATATAAACTAGGCTTGAAACAACCCCACACTCTGCAACACTGTTCTCTCAACTGCCTTCCCATCACACCAAGAGGATTAGGGAAAAAAAGGAAGACTTGTCCCATTCATCAATAGAGGAGTTATTCATCCGAAGTTTATTATCTCAGGTAATTTGATCAATACACTTCACCTTTATAGTCCCGTTGTCCTTGTGAGCAAAGCATTTTGCGTTTTATAGTGAGATGGTTATTATGAAGGCTATTCGCAGGGAAATTCTCTGCAGTTAAAAGTTTTTCCAATTAACTACATTTAACATCATTTAAGCCATAAACTGGCGGTTACATTTCACATCATTGTTGTCGGAGTGTGGCGGCGCTCAGGAGGCAGGCAGAGCACATTTGGCAAATACATCAACCAATACTTTGGAATGGGAATCAAGGAAACCCTGCCAGCTAACAGAGAAAGACCTTTTTCAGTGCAGAGTCAGGAATGTGCACCACAAAGAAAAAGGGTGCATCAGTAGAAACCCTTGAGAAAATCACAGAGAGGTGCCTCAGCCCTTGGAATGCTCCTCAGATCAATCCTTCTCCTTTCATGCAATGTCAGAACTCTTGGAAAGGCCTGGATTGGAAAGGATCTTAAAGTTCAACTCGTTCCACTTTTCCTGCCATGGGCAGGGACACCTTCCACTAGACCAGGCTGCTCCCAGCCCCATCCAGCCCAGCCTTCCTGTGCTCCCTCCTGAGTCTTCTCATTCCAGAAAATTGTGTTTGTGTAACTGAGCTATGAACTTCCAGTCAATCACAGCACTTGAGGACAAATTCCCTGATGTCCTCTGGGTTAGGTTCTCCAAACCCCACACCCCTCACCCCACACATGAGCTGCCTCCTCCTCACTTCCTACCCCTCAGCGTAAGGCTCCACAAAGGACAGGGCAAAAGGCTTCAAAACAGAAGCAAAACACCAAATACTCAGAGATCAGCTGTTCTAAGGAGAGAAACCTCTAAAAACTTGCTCCAAAATAAAAAACTATTATTCCTTGTGAGATATCCTCAGAACAAACTAGTTCATTAAAGTCGTATCAGCACTTGTAATTGGCCCTTGTTGGCCAATAGAAGGAGACATTTGCAACTTTTCCCAGGAAATTATATTCTAAATCCTTCATAAGGTGGACCTTGTCCTTTTCTGAGGAAACTTGATAGCAGTCTTTAGTATTCACTGGCATAATTAGGACTGCAGTTAATTTCATTAAATTCTCTTGCTGCTAAATGAAGCAGATTATGAGACATCTTTTATTGCAAGGCATGAAATTACAGCCTGTCAGCTGCCAATGGTAGAGTAAAACTAATGAATTACAGGGTAAATAACACCAGAATTAACCAGCCAATTTAACATAGCAGAGAACAAAGTCATTTTTACTTGGAGCTACCACTGGCAGGATCCCTTTCAGCTGAAAGGGAACCAACCTCAAATCTAAATAACCAGGAAAGCCACGTTTCTTGGGCAGCAATGTTAGAAAACCAACACTGCCAAAAAGTTGGGAGAAAATTGGTCAGATATGTACAGAAAGGCATCGCTAAAATATTTAAATTGTGTTATGTCCAAGTAGTTTGTGCTGATGTATTATCCTTTACCCAGCCCAGGAAAAAGGGCAGGGGAGCATTAATTTGTTGCTATTATAACTGGTTTAATGGGACCAGCTCTTCCCAAGCAGCACGAGACACAATCCCCATTAATGAGGGACAGACACACTGTGGGGAGATAATTAAAGGAAACGGAAAGCAGGTGTAACCAGCCACTTCCATTTCCTACTCCTGTCCTTCCAAACCTCTGACACAGGGCACAGGAGGTGCCTTCTCCCTGCACAGCACCCCAGGCCACCCAGCCCTGCCAGGAGGGAATGCTCTTGGAGCCTGCAAGGAGGGAAGGATGGATGCCCCTCTGAGCTCTGACCAGGAGCTCCCACAATCAAGGACTCTTCCCAACATACTCCTGAAGGCTGTCAGGCTGTTAGACACACACACACACACACACACACACACACACACACACACACACACAAATTTTTGGAGCTAAGGAGAGAGATCTGCTCTGTGTTGGTTGGTGTCTCACCCCCCCTTTTTTAAAATTGTCTGAAATTATTTTTATTTTAGAATTTTATTTAACCCTACTTGTACAAGGAACAAACCCCTTCTCTGCACTCATATGGAAATCTTGTAATGTGGAAACAGAGGAAAAGAATGGCAAAGTGCTTATCCCCACTCAAAGAAAGGAGGGCAGATACCTGAGTGCCTGGACAGCAGAAAGAGTCCCACAGCCCTGGCTATGCTGGTAAAAGCAAACAATAAACCCAAAGGGAAATGTAAAGAAAGCTTTCACCTCAGATGAATGCTCTCACTTTTCTGCACGTATCCCAAGGATTGTTTTTCCTACAGCGGCGTCTCCATCTCCAGGGAACAGTCAAGGTACATGAGGTGTCAGCAAGGAGAAGGTGCAAGGAGGGAGAGAGAGCCCCTTATAAAAAGGGCTGATCATTTCCTCATTTTAGCAAACATTTCATATCCCTCATCAGTCCTACACCAACCAAAAGGGTTTAGAAATGATGCTTCTGGCTGCATTTTCAACAGGTTTCTAAGAGACAACACCTCAAGTCACCTTGCCAGCCTTTTGGAGCTTCAAGTTCAACATCAACCGAGTTCGATGGAGGGGCAGGAACACCAAGGGGGTGTTCTGACAGGTTTTGTGAAGTTTTCTAAGTGCCTGCAAGACTGAAAATCCCTGATTTAAGAGAACAGACTGCAGCTGGAATATTCTGCTGGAGGATGGAGTGGGAGCCCACCTGCACTTGGTACCAGCATTGTTCCCATCCCACAGATGAGGCAGGGTGAAAAAAACTCATGCAATTTATCCTTCTAGTGGAAAGTGTTCCAGGGGGCAGAATAAGATGAGCTTTAAGGTCCCTTACAGCCCAAACCATTCCTGATTCTATGTTTGACTTCTGTTTTTAACAGAAAAACCTGAGATGCTCACTGACCTTCCAGAAAAAAAAAAAAATTACATTTAAAATTCCAAATGTAAATCTACAAACCCTACCTAGAACAACTAAAAGCAAACAAAAGAGCCACACAGCAGAATTTGTGAACACCTTCCACTAGACCAGGTTGCTCCAAGCCTCAGCCATCCTTCACCTGTCTCCATGCTGGAGTGGGAAAAGGAGAGAGCAAGAGCCCAGGGAAACCAACCAGGCACCTGAACACTGCAGTGTGGCAGAACAGCAAAACTCCTGTGCCACCACTGCTGATGCCACTCCAGAGCTCTTGGGGACCAGGACACCAGCACCATGCAGAGAGGCTGGAGGAGAAATCACCTATGCAAAAAAGCATTTTTGGCAAAAGAGCCAATTTAAACCAAACCTGACTTTAGAAGTCCCAGTCTATGCTGTGAGTTCAGGAATGGGGCTTCCCTGGCAGCCAGGTTCTCCAAGCACACACGTGTATTACACAGGACAGATTTACTGCTCCCTGGAGCTTCTGTCCAGCATCACCAGATCACCAAACCCCTTCTCTAAGCACATCTGAGAACTGATCTCACCCTGAAGTCATCCCCAGCCCATGCAGGTCCTTCCACACTCCAGGCAGAGAGATGCTGCCTCTCCCAATTTCCTCTTTCTTTACTCTCTGTGGTTTCAAATTCCCGTCATATTTCAGGCAAACATTTTAAGACCTCCAGAACTACTCTGGACCAAAACTGATAGCTTGCCTCCAGCAGTGTGGAGCTCAGCAGCTCCAGGGGCGTTAATGCATCAGCTCCAGGGGCGTCCCTGAGATCTACAGACCCAGAGCTCTGGGAGTGAGCAGATGGAACCAGCTCCAGGCACTGACAAGGAGCTCCAGAGGCACCCAAGTGTCACTTCCAGCCAGGAATCAGTCATGGTGCTTCCTGCTTGGAGACACCAGCACCCCTAGAACCAACACCTCTAGAGACTGCTGGAGACCCTGAAGATTCCTGATGTTACTGAGAGCATCACCTGGTTTTTATTCTCACTTCCCATCTCCTTCAGAGCCTTCGTTCAGTATTTTCCCTCCTCCCTCTCACATGTTTAATAAAGATTTAGCTTGTCACAGCAGTACAACTTCCCATTTGAGCTCTGTCCCTCCAGATCTGTTTTCCATCCCACTGTCATTCTTTCCCCTCTTCTCTTACCTTCAAAGCCCCTTGTGTTTGTCTGCCTTCACCTGCTGCAGGAAACAGGGAGCTTGGAATCCTTGTGCTGCACAAACAGGTAAGAAACCTCTTGCTTCAAAACACCACATCAACATTAAAAAGTGTCACTTAATTGGAACTAAGTGTGACTTAATCTGTATCAGGAATTACTCAGAGCAATCACTATGCTGCAAGATTAAAGCACCAACAACAGTGATTGTGCACCTGTTATTTCTCAGCTACAAATGCAGTATTGCCATGAATTCCCAACTCCCAGCAACATTTGCTGTGCAAAGGGCAAATTCATAAAATGTTCCCGAGTAGTTCCTTGCCTCGCATAAGCTTAAGCAAACACAAAATGTCAATTCTCAGAATGCTGGGCACACTTCAGCACTGGATGGATGCACATCTCTCCTGCCACAGCAGGAAAGGGTTGTGCAGTTCACCTGCCTGACACAGCACAGGAGATCTGAAAATCTATATCCTCCAGGAGATCTGGCTCACACAGAAAGTCAACATACACATATAATTCCAGATTTTCAGACTCAGACTTGGGTATTTATTTAACATGAAACACACCAGCCATACATTTCTCTGCATTTACTCAGTTTGCATCCTGAAGAAGAGTTTTCACCCAGTTTGCTCAAAGCTCAGCTTTTAGTCAAGGATTTCCAGTGCATCTCTCCCTCCACAGAAAAAGTTGTTTTGTTTTTAATTTGGCAATGAAACAGCCTGTACAATTTTGATTCCTAAAGTGATGACACCTTCCACCTTAAACAATCCCTGCTCTTCAATTCTCCTCCATTCCAGTGTATTGCTCACTTCAGACAGAAGAATTTCTAAACTATTCAACCACTTTGGTAATTTTAGTTGATTTTTCTTTTCAATACTTCCCTCACTTGAAGATTTCTTAATTTCCCTCCCCCCGAAATATTCACAGAGAAGAGAGCATTAGATGTTAATCTAGCTCCTTGATTTGTGGCAGTTCTGCAGTTCTCTACCCAACCATTTAAATGCTGTCATTCATAATAGGGTGATATACTGTACTATAAACCCTTTCGCAAATGGTACGTCTTGGTATTTTTCTTTTGTGACAAAGACTCATATTAGTTATAAAGGGGAAAGAAATGGACTCAGATCAGATCTACCTACATAATCTCACTGCTCAATAGCCTCTCCCCTTCTTTAGAAGAAAATCCACACCCTCTTCCTTAAAGAAAACCGAAATCACTAAGCTTTTATTTTTCCTGGTAGAGAACGTTCTGTGGTCTGACAGCCCCCGGAGTTCAGCAGCTTTCTCCTACAGTATTAATCCTGAAACCACAGAAGCCCGGATTGGTTTGGTTTAGAAGGGACCCTAAAGCCCATCCAGCCCCACCCCTGCCATGGGCAGGGACACCTTCCACTCTCCCAAGTTGCTCCAAGCCCTGTCCAACCTGGCCTTGGACACTTCCAGGGATCCAGGGGCAGCCACAATATGGCTGAGGCCTCATGTCAGATCCTGGCTTTGATTCCAGGCACAGGAGCCTGTCCCTGGGGGTCACTGGAGAAGTGTCTTGGTGAGGTACCAGAAGCACATAAAAGCAAAAGACCTTCCAAATTCGGGTTAAAGCGGCAGAAGTTTGAGTGGGTGGGTTTTAGTCCAGGTTCCTCTCCAGTTCGTTCTCCCACACTGCCCTTGTTTTCCTGGTTCTTTTGAACAAGGATGAAGGCACACTTTCCAAGCAGACACCATGGCACTGTCCCCAGAGCTGAGCAAAGTTTAGTCCCCTTCCAGCCAGCCCAGACCACACTCTGGCTTTAGGGCCTGTTTACACCCCCACAGACCAGATCCAACCCACATGGCAGCTTTCAGCCAAACACATTTGGATAAACTCTCAATTAAGATATAGCGAGGCTGTATTGAAATATTTTACATCTGCTACGTCTGCTTCATGCACTTAGTTGGAAATTCTATCAAAAAACCAATTGAGTTTTACTGGCAGGTTTTAGTCTGTATAAAACCACTGTCTGTTCCTCACTGGAACAGCTTCTGGTCAGGAAAACTAAAGCCCAAAGTGTGTGTTTGCATTACTTTTGTCTTCTCCCTAACAGTAGTAACAAAGTACATTTCAAGCTTTACAGCTTTAAGACATCTGTAAGTGAACTACATCCAGGTCATCTGATCATGACACTCATCCCCAGTTTATCACCATGTGAAGGATCCTTTACAATAAACAAAACACTCAAGTTATATGATTTTTCTCATTGTTTTAACTCATGCAAAATAAATGGAGATTTTATTTGTAAGAATTGCACTTTAATTATAGAATCCTTGAGTGGTTTGGGTTGGAAGGGACATTAAAGACCATACAAATTCCACCCCCCTGCCATGCCACCTTCCAATATCCCAGGTTGCTCCAAGCCCTGTCCAAACTGGCCTGGAAGATTTCCAGGGATGGGGCATCCACAGCTTCTCTGGGCACCCTGTGCCAATCATTCCTTTTAAATTCAAAATATTTAAGTACCAACATCTGGCCTTGCTGCTGAGACTGTTCTAAAGATGTGCTGATAATTACTGTAGTCAGAGGATTTTTTAAAATAAAAGCAGGTTTAGAGTAAACAGTATTTAAACCAAAGTGCAAGGAGTTCCATACATATTTCAAATATCCAAACCAGTTAGAGTACCCATGTTTCAAACACTCCCTGTTCCCCCCCAAGCAATATTCCTTTGTCATGCCATTTATTGGTTTTAATTTGCCGTTCTCAGCTATACTCTGGGAAAATACTTCCTCACATGTTACACACTGAAGTGCCAACGCTTTAAAATAAAAAACAAACACAAACTCACAAAATAAAATGGGAAACTAGGAATGCTGGGCCAACACCCCCGATCCAGATTCACAGACTATTACCACACAATTAAATGGGAGCAAAAGAATGATGAAAATATTCAGAATGCCCAAAGTTTGCTTTGTTCAAAAAATTAGGCTAAAGGGCTTTAACTGCGTGCTGTTCAGTTTACTCTTTTGATTGCTTTACCACTATGTAAATCAATTTGTTAATGTTCCTTACAAAATGCATGAGCCAGTTATACTGACAAACACACAAAGCTCATTCGTAATTAGCAGTTAATTAGTACGAAGGAACAGATGCTGTTAGAGTTTCAGCAGGCGAACAGGTTCTGTAAACAATGCTTATAAATCTAAATGAATTTATTAACCACAATGCAACTGTCAACATTTTGCTGGCAACCATACAAATATGGTGGAATCCCCAAAACATCTTTACAACATATTAATAATCATTGTGTCAACCCAAGTCTATCAGGCAGCCTCACTTGCTAACTGTCATAAGCTTCCTACTTAATCTTCTTATGTCACTTCTCGGGACTAATTCCTCATGCCCTGGGAGGAAGAGCTGCAGCCACCAAAGCCAGCCCAGATGCGCACGGATTCACCTCCGACGCACGGCGGCTCCTCGGAACAAAGGCGTTTCCCCCTGGTTCCCTGAGCAAGCCCATCATGCTGGATGGCACCTGGCCCAGTGGATGGTGACCCTGTTCATTTGGGGTGTTGGTCTAGGTGATCCTCAAAGGTCCCTTCCAACCCAAACCGTTCTGATTCCAGATCTCATCCACTGAAAATAAGTAAAGGCCAGTTCTTCCTGCTCTCCTGACTAATTTGGAGATGGCCCCCCCATGCCAGCGCTGAGCTGCTGCTGACACAAAGGACTGCAGGGACTTCTGGGAGCTCCGAAGGGGTTTAGGTTGGGTATCAGAGAAAGGTCCTTCCCCCAGAGGGTGCTGGGCACTGCCCAGGCTCCCCTGGGAATGGGCACAGCCCCAAGGCTGACAGAGCTCCAGGAGCCTTTGGACAGCGCTGCCAGGGATGCCCAGGGTGGGGTTGTTGGGGTGTCAGGGATTGGACTGGGTGATCCCTGTGGGTCCCTTCCAGCTCAGGAGATTCTGATTCTGTGGTTGTAAACTCATGCCCTCAGCCACTGACTGGTGCCATCGTTTAGTGGGGGCTTTTTGATTGCCTGGGTAGATGAAGGTGGCTCAGATAAAGAGATTGCATCTTAGAAAGCATTTTCTAGATGCAACTACTGAAGCACCACCTCAAGTCAGAGGCTTTTGGCCAGGGGCCAGCTTGGACCCTCAGGGCAACAGTGAAGATCCCTCAGTGCCCTCACTGCTGTCACTATGCATGTCACACTGACATGCCACCCTGATATATTACACCATTTCCGCACTGGAAAATTCTAATAAATTTTTTTAAGTCGTATTATGGCTTTTTTTACTGATGTCCTCTTTTACATCTCCATTGCTTTCGCTCATTCCCTCCTCCTCTCCACCGAAGCACTCTGACACCTCTTCGCCATGTTCTGTCCTATGGACACTCCAGGATTTGCAATATCCAGCACACAGAACAGGATGACAACATCCCAGATGTATTAAATCCTCCACAGTCTCACCAGAGAGACTGCTTGGCTTGCTTCCTGTAGGCTCCAGCCCTTCTCACTGCATTGGTACTGGATCCAAAATCCTGGAATTTGGGGGAGCCCGTTCTCTGCTGGAATCCAGCACCAGGCACAAGGTTCATGGTAGAGCCTCAGAAAAATACCAATACTCTCTCCCTTCTCTTATGAACACTGGAAAACAGATCCTTGACTGGTTTATGCTAAAGAGGAGCACCTGCTCCTTTTATATAATAGGGCTTTTCCTCCCCTTTTTAAAAAATTGCTATTTTAGGTAAGAGAAGCTTTTTCCCTACTATTTCCGCAGAGGCGGAAATTCTACATTCTCCTTCCACAGTCTCTCCAAGGATGCTTAACCTGATCAACACTAATCCACAGAAAAGATGGAATGTCTCCTCTTGAATCTTAAGGATGAGCAAGAGCTACGATCACACCTGTGATGTGTCAGCTAGGAAATCATCAGCTGCTACTCAAACCCACAGGTCTGGCCCTGTCTCTCACGAAACATCAAGAGCATTACATTTGGACAGGATTTTAAATAAATAGTTAAATAAATAAGAAGGATGGAGTTGAACAGTCCTTATTGGCAGTCATAAGCAATCTATGATCCCTTAGGGCATTAACATATAAAACATTTAGGAAACACGTTTATAAAACATGAAATTTCCCTCTGTTTTTAAAGTTGGTGATCTGGCTACTTTCCATCATTGCCCTACAAGGCACTGTTCTCCTTTGCTCACTTTGAAGGCTGGGTCACACAAATAAATGGAATATTATGTTTGAAATTGTGTGCCCCCTGCCCAAATCAACACTAATAAACATTTAAATACACCCTTAGCTCCAGGTCACAGCCATGGGAAGTAAAAAAAAGAAGATGGAAAGTTAATTTCTCTGAGAAGTTTATTGATAATATTTCATTTATGGATCCTTAAGTGCACCTGTGGAACAGCTGTAGAGGGCTCACCTTGGTCTAAGAATGGTTGGGACTATCACTGTACGACAGTCCTGGGTATTTAAAGTATTTAGAGATAAAATAACATTTTGTAAGATGCGAAACAGAAAACTCATGTTTTAGGGACTCTGAAAAATTAGAGACTAATTAAAAGAAATGTATTAGAAATTCAATCTTGATAGGCTGGCAGCCCAAACTCCAGCTCCTTCCTGCAACCCTCAGACAGCCCAGGAAGGGAAACCAGTAAGCTCCAGAAAACAGGAGGAAGCAGATGGGAGGATCCAGGGCGACAAACAGATGCATGAGGAAAAACAGGAATTATCTCAATCAGAGAGGCTGAGGCTCGTGCCCAGGTCTGCCTGCTGTGGCCAAGGGGCACAAGGGGCCATGGCCTTGGACTAGAAACCAGATCCTTGGGCAAGGGAAGGGTTTAACTGGGAGCTCCAGGTGTCCAAGAGAGCTTTTTAACACTATTTTATTCCAAATTCTAAGGACTAGAGCTTTTCTTGGGATGGTATCTGAAACTCATCAACTGGAAAAACCCACAAATGTGGCTTTCACGGTCAAATTAAACATTATTCCAGGCAGGTACATGGAGCTGAAGCCATTCTTCTGATGTAAGGGCACATTTGATCTAATTGGAAAAAATATTTCAAGTGCACTGGGAATAGTCACTGTTAACTGAATGCAACAACGAAAAAGGAAAAAAGAGCATGCAGACCCCAGGGAATTACCAAATCAATTAACAACTAATTCAGGAACTAATTTCTGTATTGCCTCTTAGCACAAAACTGTATCTTTAATTTCTCCTGCAATAAGCATCACCATGATAGTCCTAACACACTCTGACGCTTTAAATGAGTTTACAAGTATCTCTTTTTGATTGGCTATATAACATTATTTCTTCACAGTTCAATGCAACCATAGCCAAGTGCTCTGAAATATTTAATTATACTGGTAGCGACTAGTTAACAATTTACAGAACCACAGTGAGTACAAAACATTTTATAACTGGTAATCAGCTAATTTAAAAAAAAAGCCAGAAAAGTGTGTATGTTCTGATTATAAACAATTGCAGAGGAATTACACAGAAGATTTCAGCACTAAGAGTATTTGGCTCAAAACCATACTCTGGTGTTTGTACAAGCTGATCTGGAGACTGATTACTGTGATTAGACAGACGTGTGACAGAGGAAATTACACCTCACACTGGAGATAAATAAATCAAACCATGTCATCTGCCAGTTCCTTGTAAATCACATCAGTTCTGACTTTGGCAAAGCTGCTCCTTGGAGACACCCAACGCTGGCTTGCAAACAACAGCCTACAAACCTTCCTGAGCATCAGGAAGGAAAAATGCAAAGCAGGAGGAGTTTTGGAGAATGCTCCTTCCAGGACCTGAGGGGAGCCTCAGAGAAAGTTGGAGAGAGACTTTCTCAAGGGCCTGGAGTGCCAGGACAAGGGGGAGTGGACTCAAATTGACAGAGGGCAGGGTTGGATGGGATAGAACGAAATTTTTCCCTGTGAAAGAGGGGAGGCGCTGGCACAGGGTGCCCAGAGAAGCTGTGGCTGCCCCTGGATCCCTGGAAGTGTCCCAGGCCACTGGACACTTCCAGGACCGGGATTGGAGCACCCTGGGATAGTGGAAGGTGTCCCTGCCCATGGCAGGGAGTGAACAAGATGGGCTTTAAGGTCCTCCCAGTCCAAACCATTCTGGGATTCTCTGTTTTGGACCAGAAGCAGCAGCACAGGGCACTGGGTCTGTGCGTAGTGAAACAGGGGGTTCAGTGCAGAAACACACAGCTGTAAGGAAGGGGAGTAAATCCTGGGTTCTGTGTCCTTCCACATGTTTGCTGCCATCCTCCTTCTGAAATGCTTTTGGCCCTTACCTGCATTAGCCACTTTTATTTCAAAACACAACCTGATGCTGAACCTGATGCTGAACTCAGACAGAAGAGAGAAGCCATCAGATAAGCCCTGGCACCACTGGCTGTAGCATCATCTGTCTGTCGTGCTCCTCCAGATCGTTTTTTTCACCCTGTCAAGTCAGATGAATTAAGCAGGAAGAGCTGCTAAGATCATTCCTTATTTGTTCTCTCTTGTGGTAGACTCCAAGTAAACATCTGCAGCCAGGAAAGCTGCTGCAAAGAGCATTTCCTGCTTGTGAGGATGGTGAGTCTCGGATGTGACACTTGCCCAGAGCACTGCGGTGCTCTTGTGGGAGTGAGGATGACTAAGGACATCACTCTGAGTGACCAGATGTGGCAGATGATCCCTTTTCAAAACCTATTTCCAAGACACTGCCGTGCCTGCTGAAATGCTCCCGCACCTGGACAGGCAGCTGCGGGTGTTTTAAGGGAGAACAGGTTTCAGTAGGATGATCTCACTGCTTCAGTGGAAGGACCAAGATAACAGTGCTGTGTGTTGTTCCATGGAATATTTGTTTAACTGGTGCTTAAACATCCCAGCCAGGGCTAAAAATGAACAAAAATGAGGCTAGGAAGTAGGAAATCACTAGTGAAGCAGAGGAAGCAGAAAATGACTACAGAAACAGAGGCAACACTGACCTATACCTGTAGGGAACTGAGGAGAAGTGACAGGTTTTTTTATGCCAAGTTTGACATTTGATGAGAGCATCTTCAAAGTTACCTTTGATGAGTTTAATGATTTTTTTATAAAATTCAGATTGGATTGAAATTCAGTATGTTGGGAAGTGCCAGTTTTGTTTATGCCCATCTTAAGGACAAACTGCAACTTGTGCATCCAGGAGCCAAAGTCTTCTTCATGAATAGCAAATCAGAGATGCCACGCCCATGCCTTGACATAAAAAATATTTGCATTTTTAGGTCAGAGTAAAGGAAAAAAAAAAAAAGACAAAATACCTAATTTCATTAAGATTACTTTAATGTACTTAAATATGCCAAGCTGGCAGGCAAAGAAGGTCATTTGAAATATCACCTAAAAGTAAAGCCTGAATAAGATATTCCACTTTCTCCATTAATCCAGCCATTTGCAAACTGAGGGAAGCGAATGGATTCTGAAGTTCACCTTTGCAAGTCATGGATGGCAAATTTTTCACTGTGTCATCAATACAGCACTAACCATTAGGACATTTATCTCTAATCCAGGCTTCGAGTTTGCCATCCCTAAATGATGCAGCAATATGGGGGCACGAGAGGTGCAGCACCTCCCAGGGTAAGCCAAGGGTGGAGGCAACGTGTCAAACACCAATTTTGGCCAGTTTTTGGTAAAAGAACAGCCAAGGTTATATAGCTGGAGTATATAATGATGTGAGCATCTGTGATTAAGTGCAAAGGGCAAAGAGAAGAAGGGCTGGGAGCAGAAAGTCAAAAGCAGAAAGCCAGCTCTTACGTATTTATTTACACTCCAGTCTATGGGGGGATGGGGGCAGGACAGAGGAAAAAAAAATAAAAATTAAAAAAAAAAAAAAGAGCACACAGCTGCCATCCCAAAAACAGACCTCCCATCTGCCACCCACGATTTGCATGTCACCTTCTCCAGGCTCATTTGTACTTCATTAACTGCCATTGACTTAACAAGATTTATGCAAATGACACCACAGGAGCTCGCTAACTCCCACTGCAATCAAGTGATTATGTATGTACAATTCTCCACAGCAATGAAAAATTAATACATGACAAGCCCCCTCACCGCTGAGCGGAGCTTCTTGCTTTTATTTTTCTTGTGTGCATTTTTTTTTTTAAATTTGAATATGCCCTACTGATAAAGATTTCCCAAAACCACAAAAACCAAAGTAATTTTCCCAAAAC
The DNA here is from genome assembly GCA_013398275.1 of Promerops cafer. Classification (NCBI taxonomy): domain Eukaryota; kingdom Metazoa; phylum Chordata; class Aves; order Passeriformes; family Nectariniidae; genus Promerops; species Promerops cafer. The sequence goes on along the minus strand of VZSE01012484.1, from coordinate 279,402 downwards.
GCTACAAACACTCCCATCCTAGAAAGTCAATTCCCCTAAACTGTACAGCCCAATATGTGCTTCAAAATATTCTTTAAAATATTCACGCAGGCTACCAGGAACAAGACTTCTCTTCCAGAATAAATGGTTTTAGAGGGAGGATTCTCCAATCAGAGCAAGCCACTAGCTTTAAGAGTATTATTAGCAATGCTACAGAAAATAGCTTAAATACTCTCAGTTTAAGCACCTCTTTCTCAGAAGTACAGAACTTCCCATGGATTTCAACTTGAAGCCAACATTGCTCAAGACTTTTTCTGACTCTGTTTGATTTGCACAAGATTTTAAAATGGCACACAAGTGAAATTTTGTATAGTATTTTAAAAGTTCTGACATTCCCAGTTCTCAGCAGCTGCTAAAGATCCAGGATTTAAGACATGCTGATATGGCTGTGCATGCATTGGTATCTCCCCAGGAAATCTGCCTTCCCAAAATTTCACTCACTTTCAGAGTATTTTGGCAGGAGCGAGCAGCCACCCTTTAAAAACAAGCCTGCTTTTCACTGCCTACATTTTGGGTTTCCACTGGGAGCAGGAAGGGTCATCGGGACAGTTTTATATGGCTCAGCCAATAAAACCAAATTTAGCACTGCAGTGAAAAACCAGTTTTACCATGTAGAAAGGATACAGAGAATAAAAACATTAACTCTTTTTGACCAGGCTGCTCTGAGTTAAGGATAATGCCCTGAGGAAATGAGGTGTTTTCCTTGGAAGGAGATAAGCTATTCACTATTTTACCCCGTTCATGGAATCCTGGAATGGTTTGGGTTGGAATGGACCTTATAGTCCATCTCATTCCAACACCCTGCCATGGGCAGGGACACCTTCCCCTACATCAGATTGCTCAGGACACCATCCAAGCTCTCCCAAACTCTCAGGGCTTTCCCTTAAACTCACAGGGATTCAGGCACCAAGAACAGGAATGCAGGAGCAGGTTGCAACTCTTGGCTTCTTTTGACCAAAACTCACTGGCAGCTGTGCAGGTCCATACCTGGGTCCCAGAATGATCAGCAACTCTTTCATAGTGCTGGGAGAGATCCCATTTTTTTCCTCAAAACCAGAACATTTCCAGCCTCCGAGGAACTTGTTTTGGCTGGAGGTTTTATCATTTGTTTGTGGGGTGTTGCTGGGTTTGGTTTTGTTATTTGTTTGGTTTTTGGGGTTTTTTTTGATGGAGCTTTTTTGTTGTTGTTGTTGTTTAGTTTTATTCCCCCACAGCAATCCTGGGAATGCTGCAGCCTGAAACCAGATTTCTCTTTCTATTCCCAAGTATCCCAAGCAACAAGAGACAGGACAAGAAGAAACAGCCTCAAGTTGCACTAGGGAAGGTTCAGGTTGGATATTAGGAAAAATTTCTTCACAGAAAGGGTGGTCAGGCATTGGCAAAGCTGCCCAGGGCAGTGGTGGAATCCCCGTCCCTGGAGGGACTTAAAATCCATGAGGATGAGGTGCTTGGGGACACAGGTTAGTGGTGGCCTTGGCAGTGCTTGTTTAAACACTGGACTTGGTGATCTTACAGGGCTTTTCCAACCTTAATGACTCTGTGACTGCATTTGCCACAGAAAACATCATGATGGAAGGGGTTTCTCATCTTAAGAAGAACAGCAGCACGAAGATTTTTAGGTCGAGAAGTTCCCTTCCACATCCCTCTGTCTTATTCCCAGTTAAGGCATGAAATAAAAGACACCAACTTCCCTAGCAGGAATTTCTGCTGCCTCAGAGAGAGCTCCAAGGACCTGGCACCTGTCGAGCCCCCCGAGAACGTGGCTGTATCAGCAACTGAACCTGGAGCCACCTCTACTGACCAGACCTCCAAAATCCCTCCTCCTGACATCTGAGTGTGATGTGGAATCCCACTGGGAACAGCCACCCTGCAGCACTGCAAAAACCTCCCAACCCCCATCCCCAAAGCCCCAACAACGGGGTGGATCTGCTGAGGATGCACATGAAGGGTTTGTGGGTAATGGCTTGCACGTGACAAAATGAAATTACCATCACTGGCATTAGTAACAAGAAGGACATGTTCCCAAAAGATTGGTCATATGTGGTACACAAGCAGGGCTGCGAGGAGAATTTTTCCATACAGAAATTCCAGATATTGCAAGGGGTATTTCTTTACAACACGCTGTGGCACAATCACACTTACAATGTTTCTCTTACAATACTCTTCCTACGAGTGTATCTTTAATCAAATTAATTCCATACAACAGCATTTTAGGAAAGAACAGTACGTATGCCTGGAATAAATATTGGCACATCTATTCCTCAGTTTTACATTCTCAGCTGCACTTTTGTTTAATTAGCATTACCCAAAAGGATTGCAGCCGGGCTAACCCATCCTGTACCATACAAAAGCTGTAGGAAAATGAAATTGTAGCTTGCTTTAATGCCTGGAATCTCCTCCCCTGAATGCAGAGCCAAATACTGAACTCCTCTGCTTTCAAACTGCTCTTCTGGATTGCAGCGTGCTTGATTAAAATTTGCCTACTAGAGATTCACACACGACAGCATTTTTGCTGCCTGATGGTCCCAAAAGGTCTTTTAGAATGACGTTAGGAAGAAAAATCACAGCTAATAGTTAAGGGTACAAAATCAACTCCTCCTTGCATCCAGAAACAGAGGAAAAACATGAAACATTCCAAAATATGTAAACCCAGCTCCACACAGGACATCCAGGGCTACCTGGCAGGATAAGGCATGGACTGCGGGAAGATTAGGAGAGGCAAGTGAGCCTCTGGAGGGCAGGAAAAGCACCAAAACAACTGAAAAGAAATGTGTGGGAAGAAAATAAGTGGAAAAGAAAGGAAGCTTATCTCTAGCAAGGCAACTCTCACACATGAGTAAACACTTGCAAACACTAACACAGAAGCATTCCATGGGAACATGGAGATCCCAACCACATGGAGTCAGTGCCATTTCATTTGAGAAAGTAAATCATCTCCTTCCCCAAATACTTCCCATCCAACACTGGCACTGCTTTTGCCATTCAAAGGAGTGTTCCCAGCTACAATTTAGCATCGAGTTTCCAGGCTAATGAAAGTGCATCTAGGCTAGTAAAAACAGACCAAAACAAATCCTCGGCTTCAAGTCCTGTTGTGTAATGAGAAAGTTTAATTAAGGCCACACATTACAGCTGTAAACGTTCTCTTATATAATAAGGTCTAAATGAAACTGAACCTAATCAAAGTTACAATTCCTTCATTAGCAAATTACAAACAAGAGCGCGCAGCTGACACACCGGCCATGATTATCACAACTAATTGCCTCGTTGTTACGGAGCAGCCTGAAACTGTGTTCAGATGTCCGTCTGTGGCAGCAAATTAGGGCCACATCAGGCTATTCCTGCGATCACAAGGGGCTCTTGTCGAGCGATCTGATTTACCCTGCGCCTGGCAGCACTCGGCCCAATCAAAGCCCCCTCTACAAAGGCAGCTTTGAAGCCAGCACAGCCTAGAAACCCGCTCCATATGCAGGCCGGCAGACTGCACTTCATTAGGCCTGTTGTCACATTTTCCCTCTTCTTATTCTAATGATCCTATTTTAATACACATAGGAACCTCTCCTAATTGATGTCAAGTGAGTGACTTCCACATTCATCACCGGCGCACATCAAACGCCGAGCAGCGCGGGCCCCGCCACCGCCGTGCTGCGGACCCGAGGTGTGTCTCCCAACTATGGAAAGCAGGGAAGAAAAAAAATACAACTATTTCGGCATTACCTGTTTAATTGGGATTGCGCGGCCGCTTCCAATGCTGTCTGTTCTGCTCTCCAGGACCTTCTTCTCTTTGTCTGGGTCACTCCCTTTCCGAGACTGCAGAGCGAAAAGAAAAGTTTGTGCTCCATTAAATGCACACAGAGGATGCTTTTATTTGCCTTTTTTTTTCTTTCGGGGCAATTAAAAAATAATTTGGCAGGTAAATATAGGCTCAAAATTGAATCTACACAAGTACACAACCATCCTAAAATCTGAATAAATTTCCCATCCACCACCCATAAATTTTAACCATCCACTAGTTTGAAATGCATTTGGGTTTAGAGTTAGACCCACAACATCAGAGGACATGTTTCTGAAGTTTCCAACAGTAGCTCCAAAGGGGAATGAAGGTGCCATCTCCTCATTAAAAAAATTTAATATACCCATGCATACATTTAATTCACATCTGTGTGGTTCTTAGAAATGTCAGCTACTACTGAGAAATACATTTTATAATGCTGGGTTTGACCATATGGACTTCAACTTATTTTTTTTCTGCTTCGGGATGGTTAGAAAGTTGGAACTGCAAGAAAAGCTGGTGACTGGAAAAAGTTATCTGAACACAATGTGGAAAAATTAGCATGAGGAGAATTTTACCAATGTCTAAAACCCGAATTGCTTTACCCTGGCTTTCTCCAAGGCTGGAACTGCTGCAGGAGTAAGGTCACAGGGCTCCCTTCATGACTTTATCAAGTTTTATGGGAATTTGAAGAAGTTATGCAGATCGCAGTCTGCATATTCTGTCGTTATTGCGACAGAACGCACGGGCGCAGGGATTTTGACGGATTTATTTTATTACAAAACGAAGACCTGAGAGTCATCCTCCTTAATAACTGCACTGACAAGTGACAACTTCACTCCATTACTTTCCAATGGGAACATTACTCACACAATATCGGAAACGGGCAAACACTTTCGTGTGCTTTTCAACTCGGCGATGATGTATGAAAGGAGCCCGTTTGTGGTGCCCGGCACCGCCACGGGGAGTTAATGCAAACCGGGGCCACGCCAGGGCCCACTCCGCGTTTCCAGCGGAAAGACACCAACATCAGGAGGATAATCAGGATCGAGGACCGCTAATGCCCGTCTCCCCCATCCCACAAAGGGGTGGAAGGAAGAATAAAACCCCGAGCAGCTGCCCTCGGGAGTGAGAGGAGGGAGGGAAGGCAGCGAGGAGGACTCCAAGGAAGAGCATTCTGTGCAACGCATTCACCCAGCGGGGATCCCGCGCTGCCGGCCCCGCTCTGCCGGGAACGGGCTCCTATCACCAGTTACTATGGTTTGGGGCAATGGAATGATGTGCCGGGGAATTAAACAAAGAACAAATGAAAGCAAGCAAAACAAGTGGGAGGGATGAAATCCAGCGTGCAGGATAACTATTGTTCCTCATCCTTCAAGACAGATTTCTGCCTCTGAAAGTGCCACTTCCCAAGAATACAAGGCAAAACAAAGCTTCAATGGCGCAAAGCGCCCGTAAGTGACATTGTAAAGAAACTCAGTGAAGGTGCCCAAATCCTTGGGAGGGGAGTTGTCAACTTGAATGTTTCTTTTTTATCTGACTTTTTTTAGAGAAAGGACCCTGCCTCTGAAATGCAGGCTGAATATCTATGCGCTGGTTTTCATTTCTGGTTTTAAATCATTCCCATTCCCTCAAAGTTACTGCAGCTGGAAATCACACGCTGCACGTGGAGGGGAAGTATCTACGTGCAAAACACTGGTAAATGCCAAGAATACAGAAATGCAGGGACTTGTGTTAGGCAGATTGCCTTCTAGCTGCTCGTAATCACAGAATTCCTCACATTTTCCAGGGGAAAATCTTCGTACGCTCCGCTATTTATAAAGATAAATTGTGCAGTGAAAAAGAGATCTGATCTTTTATGCTTTTGTACCTATGACACACACAATATGTCCTAGCATAAAAAAAATCCACTCCAAACCACGCTGGAGCAACACTTCCCAGGACTTTTTCTGATGGCACATCTACTCAAAAAATGGTTCTATTTAAAACTTGGCGCCAGCAAACCAGAAAAAGTCTGGAAAAAATAAAGCACCTGCACGAATATCATTGGAGTGATTTCCCCATTGCACTGGAAGTCACTCACAGACTTAATCCACATAAAACTTGACCCAAGATGTCACATCTCAGTTTGGGCACAACCAGACCCAGATCAGCAGTGCAGAGCACCCCAAAAGTAAAATACTCATCTGTAACACTAGCTACTGAGACAGAGAGCTCATTTTAAGTCTGAAAAACTCTCTTGGAATTCTGTAAATATATAAGACAGGTAACACTGAATGTGGGAAAGGTGATGCATCTTTCTATGCCAGAAATTCCCTCACCCAAGGTGGGATCAGACCATGGTTAGAATCAGCTTCTTGCTCAGTGAACCTCATAAATGCATTTTAAATCCTCACCTGCCCTACACAAGATTATTTGGTGGTCCCTGTTATCACACTGTCCAAAACAAAGGATATTAACTCTTCTAATATTACATCTATCTTATCACTTGAGGGGAAAATCAGCTCCTGCAACAATAGCTTTACAACAAACATTAATACTCAATGTCAAAAATATGAGACACTGCATTTAATGCTCTGTATATGTTTAAAATTTTCAAACCTATTCCAACTTAAAAACTGTAATTAAGAAGAATCAAATATTTTCTACTTAGCCCAGTCCTCTTCTAACAACAGAAGATCTAAAGATCACTAAACAGATAACCTGTGCTAGATAACAAGGGGTAACTTGAAATGATTAAGCAGAAATGTATCTGACTCTGTAAGAGATAAAGGCATAAGTGATTGGGAAGAGAAGCACAGCAAGAAACCCAGAGCTAAACAGTAGAATATTTTAGTTACACACTCTGTTCATAGCTACACAGAAAATACTGGTTATCTATTTACTCCATTAAATAATTCCAGGTTATAACTTGGCACAGAAACTGGGTTACAGCAGAGTGGGTGTTAAGAACTTCAGGACATAGAATACAGGGCAACTCATTAAACAATCTCACTACACTCACCTTAAAAAAACTAACTAATTCTGCAAAGGCAAATTATTATTATTTTTCCCAGTTATCAGACATTAGGACAACTACCAACACCCTCTCATGTTAGTAAATAATGGCTCTCACTCATTATCACAAACCAGAGTTTTAGTCTGTCTACAGCTGACTTAACATTCTTGTCAAACCTTTCCTGTGACTGCAGATGGGTGTGTTTTTCTCTCCTTCCTTTCTCACATTTACAGCTGCTCCAAACTGAAACATCCCCAGTCCCCCAGATGTCAACACCACCTCCAGAGCCCCGGCAGCAGCTCTCGCATCCTTCAGCCCGGACAGGGATGGTCGGCGATGTTTTCAGGGACGCAGTGGCATCCAGAGCTCTGACTGCTGCTGGTTTCTGGGCTGACACTGACATCTAGTGGGGTTGGGAACTCTGGAATTCTCCCACCAAACTCCAGATTATTCCCACCAATGGGAAGAAACCTGCACGACTGTTACCAAATACTGGCGTCAAAGCTAGGACACTTCTTCCCAGGCCACTCGTTTTGTTGTTTACCACCTACACATTTGCACCCAAACACAAATGCGGGATTTCCTCTCCTTTGTACAAGTGGGAGATCTGGGTTTAAATCAAAATATTGCTGTTGGGATGGACACAGGATCCCTGGGGCTCCGTGCTGTCGCTCAGATCTCCAAACTGGTGACAAAACTTTCCACTTGCTGAAGGTGGAGAGCTCAGATTTCCCTCAGAGTCTGAGGAAATGGTTTTATCGGGTTTGTATGTGGGAAGTGAGCATGACATCACCTTTGGAATAAAATATATAAAGTCTCCACGTTGACAGGGAAGTTGTGGGCTCCAAAACACAGCTCACATGTTGCTACAACCCCCAAGGGAGTTACGTGAGAGCCCACACTGATTCTGAGTTTGCTATGACGTGTGAACTGTCCAAAAACTGCTTACAAACCCCAATTATACCTGCAACACAATCCCAGAGCTTTCAGCAAGAGGGCTCAAACCAAGTAAACCTTCACTCAGGGCTTCATTAGCATCTCCCAAACTACTGCATAACAAAGACCTGTCATACTGCACCACACAGATTTTTATTTGATTTTTGTTTGATATTGGGTTTTTTGGCCTCTCAATGAAGCAAAAACCAGGTAGTTTGGAAAGAAAAAAAGTTACTTTATTCTCCATCATCCTTTTTTAACCCTGGACAAGAAAAAAGTGATCAGATTCTGTAGAGTAATAAAAGTAGCATGGGGTAGTTATGGAATAGTTTGGTTTGGGAAGGAGCTTAAAGCCTGTCCAGTCCCACCCCCTGCCATGGCAGGGACACCTTCCACTATCTCAGGGTGCTCCAAGCCCCATCCAACCTGGCCTTGGACACTTGCAGGGATCCAAGGCCAGCCACAGCTGCTCTGGGCACCCCGTGCCAGGGCCTCCCCACCCTCACAGTGAGGAATTCCTTCCCAATATCTCATTTATCCCTCCCCTGTCAGTGGAAGTCCCATCACTCCATGCCTTGTCCCCAGTCCCTCTCCAGCTCTCCTGGAGCCCCTTTAGGCACTGAAAAGGGCTCTAAGGTCTCCCTGGAGCCTTCTCTTCTGCAGGCTGAACAACCCCAAGTCTCTCAGCCTGTCCTCCTAGGAGAAGTGCTCCTGTTTAAGTCTCAAACAGGTAATTCCAAGATGATTTTGTCTGAAGCCTACAGATCCATCTCAGCACTCCTGTGCGGACCGGAGCAGCCCCTCTGTGGGTCTGAAGCTCAGGCTGTCCCCACAGCAGCACACACAGCACAGCACAGCAGCAGAGGTCCCCTGGCTCACTCACCGTGAAGAGGTTGGATCGGCGCTTGGACTGTTTACGGACAGGAGTTGGTGTGTTGGCAGTGGGAGGAACATCAATCCGCAGCTCCTTCTGGCTGGTGCTTGGAGTTGATGGGACAGAGGAGGAATAATCACTTAAACTCCCTCCTCCATTACTGGTCTGCAAGGATTAAAGGGAGTTTTAAACAGTGGTACGCTGCTTTCAAGAAATGACAATCCACAGCTGTATCTTACTTACTCCTGATTTACTCCAAATTTATGCTGAAGTGCAGCCAGGGCTCAGGGGCTCAGCAGGGCTGCCCTACTGCCATTTTTCCACACATTTCTATTCCAAGCCTTTAAACATCTCCCCTGCCATTATTGTTTGGATACTTAGTTAGATCTGTTTATACAGCAGGCACATTTTCATTCTACACATATACCCTTAACTGGGTATCAACAGTTTCATTTGTTTTCTAGTGTATGAGTAAGCATAACATCGGGGAAAACCTTCCAAATCTGGATTTCTACTAAACTAAATTCTAACCAAAGAGAAAATACTCAGTGCCATGGGCTGCATAGCTGGAGTTAAATCTACTCTGAAGACACCAGATCACTGAGAGCTGATCAAGAAAATGAAAATAATTCAGGGTTGTAAAATGGCTACCAAGGGGTTGGATAAATCCCAACATATTCCAAGCATCACAGAACCTCCTGGGCTGCAAGGGACCCACAAGGATAATCCAGTCCAACTTCTGGCCCTGCACAGGATTTGCTGCAGCCACTGGTGCAAAGATACAAATTTGTAAGTAAGATATTCCAATTTATTCAAGGCAGCCAAAACTGGGGTGTTATATGCTAGTCCTGAAAGAAAGAAAGCTTTGAGCCTATAAAACAATAAATGAACAGAGGTAACGAATTCCTAAAAGCAGGAAGGTGAGGAAACCAGACAGAATGGAAAGGATCAAAAGGTGATTAAGAAAAAAGTCTTAATTTTTTCTTTGAAAGGACTTATTAGACATAACAGAAACGAGCACTAAAAACACCATTGAAAGAGGAGATGCTCCATGTGCTGATGGGGGACTGCTGGGGATGGGAAACTCAGCAGAGGAGCAGCAGTGGATGAAGGGGCTGGGCAACAACTCACATGTAATTCTGGGGGGAAAAGAAATGTCTGGGATGCACAGAGAAGAGGGAAAGGCCATCCTTAAAGCAGTCAAGTTTCCTAGAGGAAGTGGGGAAAGGTGGTAAGAGGGTATTTCCACAATTCCTGAGGAGAAGGATGCCTGATAGGACTTCCCCCATGCTCCTTGGGGATCGGGATCTCAAGCTGCAACCAAGTCAGGATGAAAAAGTAGGAGACAATCCCTTACACCCCCAGCTAAAGTCTCTCCATGTTCCAAGTTCTCTGCTGATTCTTGCAGCTTTTCCAAAGCAGGGAGCAGACGTGAAGGCACTGCAAGCAACAGCGTGGCCAGAGAGACATTTCCTACAACGTTCTCAAGTGCCAGAAGAAATAGCAGCAGAACTGGGAGATGTGTACAAAACAAAGGAGATGAAATAACATAATTGAAATGATCATTTTTAGTGTCCTAATGGAGAACAGTAACACTGGACAGATGAGCAGGACAAGCTGGGAAGAAGTGGCCTCAATTACCCCACATTTGCTTTTCCTGTCTCTGTAGCAGCTTGTTCCCAAACCACTGGATGTGTTGGAGATGAGAAGGGTGGCAAGGAAATAGTTTTTTTTTAACTGAAATTAACAAATTTATACCCTAACAGCCTACTTCCCAAATGGAGAACATGAAAGATGCCCTAAAATTTTACCTTTTAAATCCTTCACCATTTTATAGCATCATTTTACACTTTTTGCAGCTGTCTCCTGGATTTCTAAGTGATTTATTTTCTGGGAGTGAGTAACTCCTAAAGGAAAACACAAACCTGTTGGATATTCTATTCCTCAAAGCCACACAGAGTTTCTATAAAAGAACTCCTGCAGGCAATGTTTCTCTTCTCACACACCAAGCCCAGTGGATTTCCAACCTTGTAAATAAAACTCTGAGGTGATTTCAAAATAAGCCACAGGCTGAACAATGAAAAACACAACCAGAGAAAACACTTGGAAGCCACAGAATGGTTTGGGTTAGAAGTGACCCCAAGGATCATCTAATTGCAACTCCTTGCCATGGGCAGGGACACCTTCCACTATCCCAGGTTGCTCCAAGTCCTGTCCAGCCTGGCCTTGGACACTGCCAGGGATCCAGGAGCAGCCACAGCTTCTCTGGGCACCCTGTGCCAGGGCCTCACCACCCTCACAGGGAGGTATCTAAAATGCTTGTTCTAGATAAATATTAGGTTACTTAGAAACAACCCTGTAAATTCAAAAGGATTGTGATATATGTGGCATTAAATAGATTATCATTCCNATACAGAAGTGACCAGTCTGTACTTTTAAAAAGTAAATTAAAGACCTATTCCAAGATGCCCTGTGGCCAATAAGAGGCCTCCAATACACTGCACAACACTTCTTCCCCTCTAAACAACTCAGTCTACCTCCTGAAGTGTTCCAAGAAGCCAGACAGTGAGCTGTGACTGGAATACCTGGATGCATCAGACAGAATGTAAGTGATGTTGCACCATCCCTCTTGTTGACAGAGTATGCAACAGCTCTGTCCATCATGGTCATGAATGATAATACTTGGATTCCAGAATAAAATTCTCCCCATGCATTCTGTGCTGCCCTGAAAGCCCACAGAGGTACCTGAAGTACTTGCAAGGGTTGTTGGCTCTGGGTATCAAGGGTTTTCAAGGAAAACCCTCCCCTTGACTGACATACATATTAAAAAGTAAGTCAGAAAGAAAATTAAGCAGCATCTACTACAAAGACAAGTGGATTTTGTCTTTGGAATAGGAAGCATCTTATTGTGTGGAACAGGCCTCTGGAAATATGTAACTACAGATATTCCTGAGAGCATTTTCTGGAAGGGGATCTTACTGAGGCATTCACCACCTCACACTCCTGGACATGCAGATAGAGAAGCACCCAAACACACAGACAAGTNGGCCTCACCACCCTCACAGGGAGGTATCTAAAATGCTTGTTCTAGATAAATATTAGGTTACTTAGAAACAACCCTGTAAATTCAAAAGGATTGTGATATATGTGGCATTAAATAGATTATCATTCCTCTTTTAGTTTTGATATTCCAGAAATTTTCCAAAAGCCTATCAATAATCAGGTCTCGCATACAATGAAATAATGGATGACCAAGCTGACTGCACTTTGCTTTTAGTAGTTTAATTTACATTTTTGGATGACCATGTTGCAGTAAAAACTGTCTGAAGGCATTGTGCAAACACAAATAATGCATCACTACAGATTTGCAACAGGTAGTAAGGACCAAGCTTGTGTGGCAGCCACACCTGAGCAGCAGCTTTGTAGTGGATGTTAAGCTCCACACCCTTCCCAGGAATAATGCAAATCTCCTTGGAGAATGACACTGCTGACCAGGAAACACAACTCTTGGCACTGCAATCCACGTGGAGGGACCCTGAGGGGCTGGAGCATGTCCAGGGCAGGGAACAGAGCTGGGAAGGGTCTGGAGCACCAGGAGGGGCTAAGGGAGCTCAGGAAGGGGCTCAGCGTGGAGAAAAGGAGGCTCAGGGGGGCCCTTGTGGCTCTGCACAACTCCTGACAGGAGGGGACACCGGGGGGTTCGGGCTCTGCTCCAGGGAACAGGGACAGGAGCAGAGGGAACAGCCCCAGGCTGGGCCAGGGGAGGCTTAGACTGGATATCAAGGAGAATTTCTTCACCAAAGGGTGTGCAAGGTCCCTCTGTCATGGAGGAATGCATGGAGACCAGGCAGACATGGAAACATGGTGCCATGTTCAATCTCCTCTCACAGCAGAACGTAACAGCTGAATTCCAGGAAATCCAGCCAGTGTGAAAACACATGCAGACTGTAGATTTCAAGGAGTTACAGTCACTGGTAAAACAATCTTTCCATCTTTACCTTCAAAACTGCAGTTCACAAGTAAGCTCACTGCTGGGGATTCCTGGCTGGACCCTGCACACCCATTTGTCTGGAGAGGGGCCTGGAGCCTTTCACACAAACAACAATGACAGCTGCTGTGCCAAAGGATTTTCCAGCTGCTTTTACAACAGGGCAAACTCAAACCCAGGCCCAGCTGCAGGTAACTCCTCAGCAGGTTATCCAGCCCCCACACAGAGGCACTGAGGACAAAAGGCAGGGCTGAGCTGAGCAGCCTCGTGGGTTTGGGAACCAGATGATCTCCACTTCCAGGGGCCCTTTGAAACTATTTTTATTGGCACTATTCTTCTAAATTAATATCTTAAAATTGCCTTCCTGATATGTCAGGTGTAAAGGACTAGCAACTCCTCTAGGACCGGGATGAGTTTAGGGAAAATGAATGCCTCTGTGAGGTTTGTGAGGGAAAAGGGAACTCATTCTTCTTTGAAATTAGCATGGTATACAAGCATCTAATGCCTAGGAAGATTGTCAAGGGATGGGTGAGTGGGGATATGAAAAGTGGGAGAGACATGCAGAGCATAGAGATACAGAAGTGACCAGTCTGTACTTTTAAAAAGTAAATTAAAGACCTATTCCAAGATGCCCTGTGGCCAATAAGAGGCCTCCAATACACTGCACAACACTTCTTCCCCTCTAAACAACTCAGTCTACCTCCTGAAGTGTTCCAAGAAGCCAGACAGTGAGCTGTGACTGGAATACCTGGATGCATCAGACAGAATGTAAGTGATGTTGCACCATCCCTCTTGTTGACAGAGTATGCAACAGCTCTGTCCATCATGGTCATGAATGATAATCCTTGGATTCCAGAATAAAATTCTCCCCATGCATTCTGTGCTGCCCTGAAAGCCCACAGAGGTACCTGAAGTACTTGCAAGGGGTGTTGGCTCTGGGTATCAAGGGTTTTCAAGGGAAACCCTCCCCTTGACAGACATACATATTAAAAAGNGGAAAACCCTCCCCTTGACTGACATACATATTAAAAAGTAAGTCAGAAAGAAAATTAAGCAGCATCTACTACAAAGACAAGTGGATTTTGTCTTTGGAATAGGAAGCATCTTATTGTGTGGAACAGGCCTCTGGAAATATGTAACTACAGATATTCCTGAGAGCATTTTCTGGAAGGGGATCTTACTGAGGCATTCACCACCTCACACTCCTGGACATGCAGATAGAGAAGCACCCAAACACACAGACAAGTCTGTCACAGAATCCCAGAATGGTTTGGATTGGAAGGGACATTAAGGCTGATCTCATTTCAACACCCTGCCATGGGTAGAGACACCTTCCACCAGACCAGACCGCTCCAAGCCCCATCCAACCTGGCAGATTGAAACCACAGAAGCCCTNTTTAGTTTTGATATTCCAGAAATTTTCCAAAAGCCTATCAATAATCAGGTCTCGCATACAATGAAATAATGGATGACCAAGCTGACTGCACTTTGCTTTTAGTAGTTTAATTTACATTTTTGGATGACCATGTTGCAGTAAAAACTGTCTGAAGGCATTGTGCAAACACAAATAATGCATCACTACAGATTTGCAACAGGTAGTAAGGACCAAGCTTGTGTGGCAGCCACACCTGAGCAGCAGCTTTGTAGTGGATGTTAAGCTCCACACCCTTCCCAGGAATAATGCAAATCTCCTTGGAGAATGACACTGCTGACCAGGAAACACAACTCTTGGCACTGCAATCCACGTGGAGGGACCCTGAGGGGCTGGAGCATGTCCAGGGCAGGGAACAGAGCTGGGAAGGGTCTGGAGCACCAGGAGGGGCTAAGGGAGCTCAGGAAGGGGCTCAGCGTGGAGAAAAGGAGGCTCAGGGGGGCCCTTGTGGCTCTGCACAACTCCTGACAGGAGGGGACACCGGGGGGTTCGGGCTCTGCTCCAGGGAACAGGGACAGGAGCAGAGGGAACAGCCCCAGGCTGGGCCAGGGGAGGCTTAGACTGGATATCAAGGAGAATTTCTTCACCAAAGGGTGTGCAAGGTCCCTCTGTCATGGAGGAATGCATGGAGAC